>WNWK01003332.1:40000-170971 GCA_009830355.1 Cherax destructor | reverse complement strand
CCCCCTGCTTTTAACATTTCTGTCATGATTCCGCCCAGTTCCAGCTGCTTTACCCCCTTTCATTCTACGTAATCCTTTCACACCTCCCCACCCCTCCATCCTGCTCTTCACTCTAAACGATTTTACCTCCCTGGCCAGTCATGAATTACGCCTCCCTTTTTTGGATTTTTAAAATTCCTCAAAAATATTCCCCCATCTACCCAATCCTCCACCCCATCTGCCCCCTGCTCTGTTTTTCAAAAATCCATTCGTTCCTGGCTTTCTTACCTTGTTTATCTCGCTCAAAATTTTTTCTTGTTTTTCACTAAAATTTCTTGACAGAGACCTCTCCCATTCTTTCATCCGCTCTTCTTTTGCACCACACTCACCATCTCTTTCACCTTCTTTTACTCTCCTTTATGCTCTGCTCTTCTATTAACACTTCTGTTTTGTAAAACCTCTCATAAGCTACCTTTTCTCTTTTTATCACACCTTTTTCTTCATTCCACCACTCACTCCTCTTTCTCCTGCCCCACCCTCCTATTAGCCACAAACTTCTGCCCCACATTTCTAATACTGCATTTTAAAACTATCCCAACTCTCTTCAACCCCACTACTCATACTTGCACTACCACCTTTCTGCCAATAGTTGTATATCTCACCCTAACTTCCTCCTCCCTTAGTTTATACACTTTTACCTCTCTCTTACTTGCTGTTGCCATTTTCTTTTGTCCCATCTACCTTTTACTCTAACTGTAGCTACAACCAAATAATGATCCGATATATCCGTTGCCCCTCTATAAACATGTACATCCTGAAGCCTACCCATCAACCTTTTATCCACCAATACATAATCAACAAACTCTTTCCTTATGTGCTATATCATACCTTGTATATTAATTTATCCTTTTTCATAAAAATATGTATTACTTATTACCAAACCTCTTTCTACACATAGCTCAATTAATGGTTCCCCATTTACATTTACCCTGGCACCCCAAATTTACCTACTACTCCCTCCACAACATTTTTACTCACCTTAGCATTAAGATCCCCAACCACAATTACTCTCTCACTTGGTTCAAAACTCCCACACACTCAACATTTCCCAAAACTCTCTCTCTCTCTCCACTTCTCTTCTCCAGGTGCATAAACACTTACTATAACCCACTTTTCACATCCAACTTTATTTTACTCCACAATCCTTGAATTTATACATTTATATTCCCTCTTTACCTGCCATAACTGATTATTCAACATTATTGCCACTCCTTCTTAGCTCTAACTCTATTTGAAACCCCTGACCTAATCCCATTTATTTCTCCCCACTGAAACTCTCCTACCCCTTCAGCTTTGTCTCACTTAAAGCCAGGACATCAGCTTCTTTTCATTCATAACATCTACAATCATCTCTTTCTTATCATTCTAACATCCACGCACATTCAAACATCCCACTTTGACGTTTTCTTCTTTTCTTTTAGTAGCTATACAGGAAAGGGGTTACTAACCCATTGTTCCCGGCATTTTAGTTGACTTTTACAACACGCATGGCTTACGGAGGAAAGATTCTTACTCCACTTCCCCATGGATATGAAATTAAAAGCAATAAGAACAAGAACTATTAAGATAAAATCAAAGAAAACTCAGATGAGTGTGTATATATAAGCGTGTACATGTTTGCGTAGCGTGACCTAAGTTTAAGTAGAAGTAGCAAGACGTACCTGAAATCTTGCATGTTTATGAGACAGAAAAAAGACACCAGCAATCCTACCATCATGTAAAACAAATACAGGCTTTCGTTTTACACTCACTTGGCAGGACGGTAGTACCTCCCTGGGTGGTTGCTGACTACCAACCTACTACCTCAAATGGACTAACCTACTTGACATTATTCCTTAAGGGAGAAAATTTGTTCGGTAATGGCACTTGAGCAGGCTTTTAGAATGAATTATGCTCGTTACTTGGGGGTCCACTGTATTTAGTTAGTTACAAAAATGATTTCTTTATTGACTTATTCACTGACACTAGTTATTTATTGATTTATTTATTTACCATATCATATTCATATTTGATTTAATATACAGTGGACCCCCGCAAATATGCTGGTCTGATTATCGGCCGGCTCGAAAATCGGTCGCTTTTTTCGGTCCAATTTTTGCCCGATTATTGGCCCGCGTCCCAGACTTGTCCCCCTGCCCCGCGCTTGCGCGCCTTGCCGCACAGGCGTCGTGAGCCTGTCTAGCTTTGTTTACACTTGAGTGAACAATACCCAGCGTGGTCATTCAAGCATTTCACAATAATCTTAGTGTTTATTGCTTGTTTAGTGATGGGTCCAAAGAAGCTTCCTAGTGGCACCCCTGTGGCTAAGAAAGTGAGGAACACCATCGAAGTGAAGAAGGAGATAGTTGAAAAATATGAGAGTGGCGTACGTGTGGGGGATGTACGGAAAAAACAAATCTACTATCACCTCTATCCTGGCTAAGAGAAAAGAAATTTAAGAAAGCTAATGCTGCAAAAGGTGTTAACATGTTTGCCAAAAACAGATCAAAAGCAGTAGATGAGGTTGAGAAGTTGTTGGCGGTGTGGATCAACGAAAAACATAGCAGGTGATAGTGTTTCCTTGGCGATAATTGTGAAAAGGCAAGGCAGTTGCACGCAGATCTTGTCAAGACAATGCCTGGAACCAGTGCTGATGCGAGTGATTTTAAAGCCAGCAAAGGCTGGTTTGACAGATTTAGAAAACGTAGTGGCATACACAGTGTTGTAAGGCATGGTGAGGCAGCCAGTTCAGACAAACGTGCTGCTGAAAAGTTTGTCAGTGAATTTAAGGGGGTTGTAGACACTGAACAATTCAAACCCCAACAAGTGTTTAATTGTGACAATAGTAATAATGATAATAACGATAATTACTATTTGCAGGAAATGAAAGCGTTCAAAGAGGGTAACTTCGGAGCGAAGAAACTTAAGACCACCGAAGATGAGGACGACGACGACGACAGTGAAAGTGAAGAGGAGGAAGAGGAGGAGGATGAAGACGAATGATTTGTTTACATGTTTTATCGATCACCCCGAGTATTACAGGAAAAAAAATCAACCCTAGGCCTATGAATTATTTTAACGACCCAGAGTATTGAGATTTTTTTTTCGACTTAGGCCTTTGAATTATATACACCCTGAAATATTGTAGGTTTTATTTTTATTTTTTAAATTTATGCCTTCAAATTTGTTATTTACAACCCAAAATATTGTATATTTTTTCAAGTTTGGGCCTTCGAATTTATTTACGGCCCAAAATATTTTTTTCAACTAGGCCTTTGATTTATGCCCTATTTTACAATTTTTTTTAACTAGGCCTTTGATTTACGCCCTATTGTACAATTTTTTTGACTAGGCCTTCGAATTATAGGAGGATTATTTACGAATTGTGCCTTCCCCCCCCCCCCCTCACAAGGCGCGTGTACGTGAGCTGTACCGGTAATGATCCTGTTTTTTTCGTGTCCTATCCGTGTCAGAAATTGTACTTGTGTTTTTTGTTTGTTAAAGGGTCTGTAGTCCTTTTAAAAGTCTTTTTCAGGAATACCAAAGAAAATGGTACATTGATGCGACCAACCCTCTGTATGACGGATTTATTGAGGGTAGCGGATGGCTATTGTGGTGGTTAGAGGCTAGATTGCTGGGTCAGGATTGTAACAGTGGACAGTTTTGTTCGCTGTTCTCCATTCGGCTGACTCGGCGGATTCCGTTCTGCTTTTCCGAAGTCCATGATACGGGGGGTTTGCTGTAATTTCATTTAAGAGTGGAAGAAATCGTTTTTTGAAAATATTTATTTATCTTCGAAGTTGCTAATTTATTTTCCGCTATAGTTTCTAGTACTATTTTTGAACTGTGTAACCCTGTGTTCAAGATGTGTTTGATACTTGTACATACAGCATTTTTGTACAACTGGTGAAGACGAGCGTTGAGATGCGGTGATGTGTGGGTCTTATCCACCGCATCTTTGTTACAGGTGTACAAGAGTGTACTTCACCCCCTCATAGATATTACTTGTACATCCTCTCATAACCTCTGCAGTGGTTAGGCTGATTTGTTTACGCGATTTTTCACTGGACTGGAATTTTTTTTTTTGTGAACTGACTGGATGGGTGACACAGTATGGGCAGGGCTCTAGTTCCTGTCCACTATCCACATACGTTCCCCATCCAGTCATTTGTAATATATCTTGAGTTAACAAATTTTTATATACATATTTACATGTCTATACATATTTTTACATAGATATTTACATGTGTGGTTGACTGTTGGATAACATGCTAGTTAGGTTCCTGGAAACTGTGTAAATTGAAGTTAAGAACATGTGGGGCAAATAGGATTGTGTTCATAAGGCCTCCAAAAAAGCAAACCAAATTTTTTTATGTCTTGAAATTAGGAAAAAATATTGATTTGTGTGTGGATTTAGTGATGTTATGTTTAATATAATTACCTGGAGTATACCTGGAGAGTGTTTTGGGGTCAATGCCCCTGTGGCCCGGTCTGTGACCAGGCCTCAGGTGGATCAGGGCCTGATCAACCAGGCTGTTACTGTTGGCCACACAACCCGACGTATAAACCACAGCCCGGCTGGTCAGGTACTGACTTTAGGTGCCTGTCCAGCGCCTTCTTGAAGACAGCCAGGGGTCTATTGGTAATCCCCCTTATGTATGCTGGAAGGCAGTTGAACAGTCTTGGGCCCCTGACTGTGCATTGATTTCTGCCAGCATTTGTTTTGGAGTTTTGTAAAATGTCTAACTGTGTTTCTTGATAATTATCACCTGGTAATTTCCTTGTCAGTTGAAAAATTTCCTGTACCTGACTCAGTGGAGTGAAAAACTGAGAGTACGTATTCACCCAGCATACATAAGAGGGATTACTAATAGACCCCTGGCTGTTTTCGAGGCCCCTGGCTTTCTCTGAGGTCCCTGGTTGTCTTCGAGGCTCCAGGCTGTCTTCAAAACCCCTGATTGTTGGGTGCTGGACAGACACAAGTCAGTACCTGACCAGCCAGGCTGTGGTTCCTACATCGGTTTACATGCGACCAGCAGTAACAACCTGGCTAATCATGTCCTGATCCACCACACGGCCTGGTCATGTACCAGGACGTGGGGGCACTGACCCCCGAAACCCTTTCCAGGTATACACTAATTCATATCTATCTCCAGGCTATATTTAACATTAATAGAGGCACCTTCTTCCATGGACTTCTAACATAGCTGATAGCATCTCCAATTTTGAATTTCTGCCAGAAATCTGGCACTGCAAGATGCAGTAGGTTCCCACTTTTTAATGTGTAGTTATGCAATAAGATCACAGTAAATATTGCTATGCAAAACCACCATTGAAAAAAATAGTGAACTTCCATCGCTTTTGTGATTTCTCACATTATCAAGGAACTGAGAAATCACGAAAGTGCTTGGAGTTCTCAATTTTTTCACAGTGATTGTTTTTCATGTGTAATTACACGTATACATCCTAATAATTCCATAATCCAGTGGCTGTATTAGTTGTATTTAGCGGTAAAAATACAATAAGTACATGTGGATGCACACACCGAAGGTTCTGGATGAGTACGGGAATTATCAAGAGTGAGGTAAACCTTGAGTACAAGGTTCTTGCTGTGTAGGTAAAACTAGACTTGAGGGATAGACGGATGCTTAAACCAGTCAGCAGATAATTGATCTGTCATCCGTGTTAATAATAATAATACATAAGATCTTTATTTACTACAAGTACTGTACATGTACATGGTATACAAGCCTAGCTGACATCAATGACATACTACTATATAGAAAGTAGTAGCTTGTTATGCTTAGCATTTTGAGCAAATTAGGTCAGTTAGGTTTTATCTGTTCCTTTCAAAGCACAGCTTACACTTTTAAACTGTCTAACCCCTGTGGTTTAGCGCTTCTATTTGATTATAATAATAATAATTTTAAACTGTCTGATGTACTGGTAGGCAAGTGGCAACTATCAAACTTTGTTAATGTTACTTAACATTAAAAATAATGTTCCATCTTTGCAATTGCAGAATCAATTGCATAATCCCTTGTTTGCCATGGTTACTCTCCAAACACGAGATGGTATGCTGGAAAAAATTAATTAAGATAGGACTAGTCTCATAGTAGATGTGGGCTAGGGAGGCTGTGTATGTTATTTAGGCTTACTCCATAGCACACTGGACTGGCCCGCGGGTTCGAACCTCGTTTTACCCTGCTCATACCTTGCGCAGGGTAAATTGATTTTGATACTGTATTTGCCAAAAATGCTGCAGTTTTGAAGCCATATTGAAGCTGAATTTTTTTAATAGATTGCTTGTTATCCAGTGGTCTACTGTAATTATGTACAGTGGTCCCTCGACTAACGAACTTAATCCATTCCAGGAGCTAGTTCTTAACACGAAAAATTTGTAATTCGAAACCTTATTTCCCATAAGAAATAATGTAAATACAATTAATCCATTTCCACCCAAAAAAAATCACCAAAAATTCATTTTTTTAAAAGAATAAATACTATAGTTTTACATACAGAAAACAATGAGAAATAAATATAAAGCACTAATTATAATGGACAAATGAACAGTTAAATAAGTTTTACCTTTATAGAAGACTTGTTGGTGTATGAGATTATTTGTTTGGAGAGAGGACAAAATAGTCCTTCAATATGACAATAATGTCAACTCTACAGGTTATTTATCTAGCACAATTCATCTAATATGACATAATAAACAATATTAATAACATAGAAACATGATATAAACTCTAGAATGAATAAAACATGTCATTACGAATCTGGAAGGACTGGTGGAGTGTGTGTTGGTGTTATTGTTGGGTATAAGGACTGGTGGAGTGTGTTGTTTGGTATAAGGAGGAGATGGTGGCAGAGGACGGGGCTCTTCTCAGTGTCCCTATAATCTCAAACAACATTGTAGAAGTTTTGTGTCGTCATTTTCTATCGATTAATTGCTTAACTTATTAAGGAAGTAAGTTTATTCAGGTATACACAAATCCAGTTATACATAGATTATCATACATAGCGGCATATGTGTAGAAAACCTAGGATAACCCAAAAAAGTCAAGACAGAGTGACTTATTTCCATTGCTACACTTTATCACTGGCTGGTGCTATAGCCTTTATTGACTTGTGAAGCTTCTTTGCACTCATGGTGACTTATTTCACAGTGACAATCATTGAACCAGCAATAAACACAACAAAAGTATTGTGAATGTTTGAAAGAGCACGCTGGGTAATGTTCTCTCAAGTGTAAACAACGCTTGACTGGCGTCCTGTCCACCTCACCGCGCTTGCGCGGGGCAGGCGGACAGGTCTGGTACGGTTCGCTACATGAGAAAAATATTTTGCGAAAAAAGCGTTCGTTACACGATTTGTTCACTATATGGAGCGTTCGTTAGTCGGGGTTCCACTGTATATATATCACACTACGCATGCACACACACACGCCACCTTACCACAGGAAGATCTCCCCACTACAATATATAATTCAAGTGAAAATTAATTCAACCTACCCACTGCATAATCTTCCCACTACACCATATTCTTGTCATCTTTTTTGTAAGAAGAAGAGTACAATAAAAATGCAGTTTGTAATTGTTTGCCTTTGTTTACTCATTGTTCCATGATGTCAGACTGTGGTAAGTCGCCTCCGCATATCTGTGATGATTGTGTGTTGATCCTTTTGGGTTTAGTGCTTGGGTTGATTATTTTAACACCGGTTGTCTCTTCAAGGCAGGTGACCTGAAAAAGAAAAAATGCTGTCATCATCATTCACTCTATTACTGTCTTCCCACATGTGTGCTGATGCTGGAGTTCAGAACTGCAACATATCTCCACCACTCTTTCAGTGTGCTGGTATGACCCTTGTGGGTTTAGTGCTTTTTTATTATAATTCTAACCCCATGAGGTTTTTTGATGCTGGTGAGGGGCTCTTGATCTAGGGAATTGGATCTGTGCTACAGTTCCATCTCCCCACACAGGTGCTGTATATTCCCTACGGGTTTGCTGCTCCCCCACAAGTCCTGGAGGTGGGAAGTACAGTACCTGCACTTTAAAGGAGGGGCTCCTTGTCATGGTAAAGAGGATTTTAGTCTGAAGAATTGGACCTTTCGATTTTCTTCCTCAGCCTGAACCTAATTACCTCCCCTTTCCCTTTCCTGTTTTTTGCCTTTGAGGTTGTTCCCTTAGGCATTATAGTTCCTAGACCTGGGAAGGGGCTCCAGGGTCCATCCCATTTCATTGAGGTGCTTGGCAGTGGTGTAGTTTGCCGTGGAATCTGGATTGTCTGGAGATCCCGATCCCCCTCCGGTTTACCAGGGGAAGGCTTCGGGTGTCTTTCAGGTGATGGGTGTATCTATGGAGGCTGCCTGTCAGATTCCAGGAAGTGGTGGCTGAAGGAGGTATGCTTTGTGGTGGTTATCCGACCGCCCTCTCTTGTCCGCCAAGGATATAACCCCTGTGGTTTAGCGCTTCTATTTGATTATAATAATAATAATAATTGTCCGCCAAGGTAGATGTGAGGTTGCTATCCTGGTTTACTGGCATGAAAGGTAGGGTATGGCACGTGTTGCGGACTGGAACCCGTGCTGGGGTCCTCTTGGGCGCGGAGGGGGATTTACGACCCTTTCATTCCTCCTAGGAGCTATCCTTTCACATTCACCCCCCCCCCCTTTTTTTTATTTTTTCGGAAAAAAAAAAGTGACCTAACCATGGAGTCCCAAATCCAAAAACTGCCCCTTTCTGCTGCAGTACCCTCTAACAACCCTGCTTTGTTATTGGACCATTCTTCGGACCTTTCTAATGCCCTGGTACCTTCTGTTGGTAGCGTTCCATTCCCTGCTCCTGGTACCGAGGTTCCGCCTGACTCCTTTGACATATCTGACCTCCACACGTCTTTGACCATGTTTCCAGCTTCTCCCTCTATAGTGAGAAGATTTTCAGATCACCCGTTCATCTCAGGATGGACCACCTCCTGTCCCACACCTAAACAACCACGACCTTTAACTGATGACACTGCTTCGATTACCTTCACTCTTCCTGGAAAGGACCAGCACGACACTCACTCCCTTTAGTCCATTGTGTATGTTTCAAAGTACACAATGTACTAAGCTCTTCACTCTGCAACCAACATCTCCCACTGACTATCTTTCAGATCATAGTATCAGCAAGGCTCTCCTATGCAATGTTGGTCAAGATATTTAATTTCCTGCTCTTAAGAGTGGTGCACACATCATCACGGTGCAAAATGCTGGCGAGCCTCACAATCTTTCTGTTCTTACCTCCATAGACGCTCTTCCTGTAACAATTTGAAAACACATTTATCTCAATTCTTGTAGTGGTACTGTTGTTCTGTCTCATACCATTGTTCAACATGATTTTGATTCTGGACATGTGATGACATTCTGGAGCAACTTGAGCTCCAAGACCTCCCAATTCTTAAAGTGGACACTTGTGTACTACTACCTGCCTGTGGGCAGAGACGCTTTCCCTGCAATGTAGCTTACTTAACTTTTGACTGCCGTGAACTTCCATCCTCTGTTTATATTGTGGGACACTGTTTACAAGTCCAAGAGGTGATCACTATGCCACAACAGTGTAGAAATTGCTGATGTTTTGGCCATCCAGTGGAATATTGCAGGTCCATGGCAGAATGCCTGGTCTGTGGTGTTGTCAATCATACCAATGCATCCTGCAGCCGTCCTCCCTTTTGCCTCCATTGTAATGAGGCTCACCCTGCTTATTCTCGTCGTTGCCAAGTTTACTTCAGAAAACGAGAAATCCGCCATGGGAGTCTCATCTCTGCCTCCAAGGGAAACTTCCACATCTTATTCTTGAGTTACTAAGCGACCTCCAACTTCTGTGGTACTTACTTCCACAATCTCCTCTGTGGTCACAACTTCCACACTCACCTCTGTTTCTAACATTTTTGCAGTCGTGGCCTCCAAGGTCCTACCTCATCACCTCAAACTGTCCTTGAGTCATGGTTTAAATGTATCTGCGCAAGACCTCCTACAACTACACCTTCCCTTCGTGCCTCTACTTCAAAGTACAACCCAACTTTCAAATATCCTTTAACACCTCCGTCACTTATCCTTCCCAAACATTTTTCCTTTCTAGTCTCTGTGCCTAGTACTTTACCTCTTACTGTCTCTGTGCCTAGTACTTTACGTCTTACTGTCTCTGTGCCTAGTACTTTACCTCTTACTGTCTCTGTGCCTAGTACTTTACCTCTTACTGTCTCTGTGCCTAGTACTTTACCTCTTACTGTCTCTGTGCCTAGTACTTTACCTCTTACTGTCTCTGTGCCTAGTACTTTACCTCTTACTGTCTCTGTGCCTAGTACTTTACCTCTTACTGTCTCTGTGCCTAGTACTTTACCTCTTACTGTCTCTGTGCCTAGTACTTTACCTCTTACTGTCTCTGTGCCTAGTACTTTACCTCTTAGTGTCTCTGTGCCTAGTACTTTACCTCTTACTGTCTCTGTACCTAGTACTTTACCTCTTACTGTCTCTGTGCCTAGTACTTTACCTCTTACTGTCTCTGTGCCTAGTACTTTACCTCTTACTGTCTCTGTTACAGGTGTGGAGGTTCATCCTTCCCCTCGTACAGTCCCCTCCTCTCCTATCCCCTCCCAGGTTTCTTCCTCTCCTGTCCCTTCCCAGGTTTCTTCCTGTCCCTTCCCAAGTTTCTTCCTCTCCTGTCCCCCCTCCCAAGTTTCTTCCTCTCCTGTCTCCTCCCAAGTTTCTTCCTCTCCTGTCCCCTCCCAAGTTTCTTCCTCTCCTGTCCCCTCCCAAGTTTCTTCCTCTCCTGTCCCATCCCAAGTTTCTTCCTCTCCTGTCCCTCCCAAGTTTCTTCCTCTCCTGTCCCCTCCCAAGTTTCTTCCTCTCCTGCCCCCTCCCAAGTTTCTTCTCTCCTGTCCCTCCCAAGTTTCTTCCTCTCCTGTCCCCTCCCAAGTTTCTTCCTCTCCTGTCCCCTCCCAAGTTTCTTCCTCTCCTGTCCCTCCCAAGTTTCTTCCTCTCCTGTCCCTCCCAAGTTTCTTCCTCTCCTGTCCCCTCCCAAGTTTCTTCCTCTCCTGTCCCCTCCCAAGTTTCTTCCTCTCCTGTCCCCTCCCAAGTTTCTTCCTCTCCTGTCCCCTCCCAAGTTTCTTCCTCTCCTGTCCCCTCCCAAGTTTCTTCCTCTCCTGTCCCCTCCCAAGTTTCTTCTCTCCTGTCACCCTCCCAAGTTTCTTCTCTCTGTCCCCCTCCCAAGTTTCTTCTCTCTGTCCCTCCAAGTTTCTTCTGTCCCTCCCAAGTTTCTTCTCCTGTACACCTCCCAAGTTTCTTCTGTCCCCTCCCAAGTTTCTTCTCCTGTACACCTCCCAAGTTTCTTTTCTGTCCCCCTCCCAAGTTTCTTCTCCTGTCCCCCTCCCAAGTTTCTTTCCTGTCCCCCTCCCAAGTTTCTTCTCTCCTGTCCCCCTCCCAAGTTTCTTCTCTCTGTCCCCCTCCCAAGTTTCTTCTCTCCTGTCCCCTCCCAAGTTTCTTCTCTCCTGTCCCCTCCCAAGTTTCTTCTCTCCTGTCCCCTCCCAAGTTTCTTCTTCCTGTCCCCTCCCAAGTTTCTTCTCTCCTGTCCCCCTCCCAAGTTTCTTCTCTCCTGTCCCCTCCCAAGTTTCTTCTCTCCTGTCCCCCTCCCAAGTTTCTTCTCTCCTGTCCCCCTCCCAAGTTTCTTCTCTCCTGTCCCCCTCCCAAGTTTCTTCTCTCCTGTCCCCTCCCAAGTTTCTTCTCTCCTGTCCCCTCCCAAGTTTCTTCTCTCCTGTCCCCCTCCCAAGTTTCTTCTCTCCTGTCCCCCTCCCAAGTTTCTTCTCTCCTGTCCCCCTCCCAAGTTTCTTCTCTCCTGTCCCCTCCCAAGTTTCTTCTCTCCTGTCCCCTCCCAAGTTTCTTCTCTCCTGTCCCCCTCCCAAGTTTCTTCTCTCCTGTCCCCCTCCCAAGTTTCTTCTCTCCTGTCCCCTCCCAAGTTTCTTCTCTCCTGTCCCCTCCCAAGTTTCTTCTCTCCTGTCCCCTCCCAAGTTTCTTCTCCTGTCCCTCCAAGTTTCTTCCTCCTGTCCCTCCCAAGTTTCTTCTCTCCTGTCCCCTCCCAAGTTTCTTCTCTCCTGTCCCCCTCCCAAGTTTCTTCTCTCTGTCCCCTCCCAAGTTTCTTCTCTCCTGTCCCCCTCCCAAGTTTCTTCTCTCTGTCCCCTCCCATGTTTCTTCTCTCCTGTCCCCTCCCAAGTTTCTTTCCTGTCCCCTCCCAAGTTTCTTCTCTCCTGTCCCCCTCCCAAGTTTCTTCTCTCCTGTCCCCCTCCCAAGTTTCTTCTCTCCTGTCCCCTCCCAAGTTTCTTCTCTCCTGTCCCCTCCCAAGTTTCTTCTCTCCTGTCCCCCTCCCAAGTTTCTTCTCTCCTGTCCCCTCCCAAGTTTCTTCTCTCCTGTCCCCCTCCCAAGTTTCTTCTCTCCTGTCCCCTCCCAAGTTTCTTCTCTCCTGTCCCCCTCCCAAGTTTCTTCTCTCCTGTCCCCCTCCCAAGTTTCTTCTCTCCTGTCCCCCTCCCAAGTTTCTTCTCTCCTGTCCCCCTCCCAAGTTTCTTCTCTCCTGTCCCCTCCCAAGTTTCTTCTCTCCTGTCCCCTCCCAAGTTTCTTCTCTCCTGTCCCCTCCCAAGTTTCTTCTCTCCTGTCCCCCTCCCAAGTTTCTTCTCTCCTGTCCCCCTCCCAAGTTTCTTCTCTCCTGTCCCCCTCCCAAGTTTCTTCTCTCCTGTCCCCTCCCAAGTTTCTTCTCTCCTGTCCCCTCCCAAGTTTCTTCTCTCTGTCCCCTCCCAAGTTTCTTCTCTCCTGTCCCCTCCCAAGTTTCTTCTCTCCTGTCCCCTCCCAAGTTTCTTCTCTCCTGTCCCCCTCCCAAGTTTCTTCTCTCCTATCCCCTCCCAAGTTTCTTCTCTCCTGTCACCCTCCCATGTTTCTTCTCTCCTGTCCCCCTCCCAAGTTTCTTTCCTGTCCCCCTCCCAAGTTTCTTCTCTCCTGTCCCCCTACCAAGTTTCTTCTCTCCTGTCCCCTTCCAGGTTTCTTCCCAAGTTAACTCTAACCTTTCACCCTTCCCATTCTTTGGTAACTTCCATCGTCTCCCCGATCTTTACTCACCCTCCTCTCTTTATCTCTGATGTGGAACTACCTGCAACTTCCTTGTCCTCTGAAACACTTGAAGTTATCTCTGAATATATTGACGAGACCAAACCATTGATGGACACCGATCCACCTCCCATCACTCCTCACTTTTCTAAACCATCTACACAACTCCTTTCTTCTCAGCGCTGCAATTCTTCGCTGCTTACTGCTCCTTCGCTACCACCTCGTGTAGATTTTACTAAGCCTTTTAGTCTGTAGAAACCTACTGCTTCATATTTCCTGTATCCCTCTCTTTGTAAATCATGACTTATTTACAGTGGAATATTCAAGGCCTCAGGGGTAATAGAGATGAGCTTCAGGTGTTGCTCTCCCAGTTTTTTCCTGTTTGTGTCTGTTTACAAGAACCTTAATTGTACTCCACTGTTATCCATCCTGTCTCTGACTATATTTTATTATATTCACTGAATCCTTTTCCCAATGGAACTTAATGAAAGTGCATTCCTTTTACGAACATGTATACAATACCATCAGATCTTTGTACTTTGCTGCATTACACTGCAGCCCATATATACTTGAACAAGTGGTATACATTCTGCTCTTTGTATCTTCCTCCATCTTGAGCTTTATCTATACCAAATGTTGCATTTCTGGTCTCTTCCTTGCTGTCACCTCTTCTCTTATTTGGTGATTTTAATTCTCATCATTTCTTCTGGGGGTCTCACTGTGACTTTTGGTGATCAGTTAGAGGCTCTTCTCACTTCTCTTCCCCTCCATGTATTAAATGCAGGTACTCATTGTGACCCTTGTACACTCACTCTCTTTCTCTCTCCTCTCTCTCTCTCCTCTCTTCTCTCTCTCTCTCTCTCTCTCTCTCTCTCTCTTCTCTCTCTTCTCTCTTTCTCTTCTCTCTTTCTCTTCTCTCTTTCTCTTCTCTCTCTTATCTCTCTCTCCTCTCTCTTCTCTCTCTTCTCTCTTCTCTCTCCTCTCTCTTCTCTCTCTCTCTCTTCTCTCTTCTCTCTCTTCTCTCTCTCTCCTCTCTTCTCTCTCTCTCTCTCTGCTCCTCATCAACTGCACTTGGCTTTACCTGGTCTGTGCTCCCAGATTTACATGACAGCGATCATTTTCCTATCCTCCTCACTTCCTATTCATATTGTCGCCCTCCTCAAAGCCCATGTTGGCAGTTTGAACAGACAAATTGAGACCTATACCCATGTCAATATATTTAATATATTTATAGATGGGGCTGTAAAAGAAGTAAATGCTAGGGTGTTGGGGAGAGGGGTGGGATTAAATTATGGAGAATTAAATGCAAAATGGGAGTTGACACAGTTACTTTTTGCTGATGATACTGTGCTTATTGGAGATTCTAAAGAAAAGTTGCAAAGGTTAGTGGACGAGTTTGGGAGTGTGTGTAAAGGTAGAAAGTTAAAAGTGAACATAGATAAGAGTAAGGTGATGAGGGTATCAAAAGATTTAAATAAAGAAAAATTGGATATCACATTGAAGAGAGGGATTATGGAAGAAGTAAATGTTTTCAGATATTTGGGAGTTGACGTGTCAGCGGATGGGTTTATGAAGGATGAGGTTAACCATAGAATTGATGAAGGAAAAAAGGTGAGTGGTGCGTTGAGGTATCTGTGGAGACAAAAACGTTATCCATGGAGGCAAAGAAGGGAATGTACGAAAGTATAGTGGTACCAACACACTTATATGGGTGTGAAGCATGGGTTGCAAATGCTGCAGCGAGGAGGAGGCTGGAGGCAGTGGAGATGTCCTGTCTAAGGGCAATGTGTGGTGTAAATATTATGCAGAAACTTCGGAATGTGGAAATTAGGAGAAGGTGTGGAGTTACTAAAAGTATTTGTCAGAAGGCTGAAGAGGGGTTGTTGAGGTGGTTTGGTCATTTAGAGAGAATGGATCAAAGTAGAATGACTTGGAGAGCGTATAAATCTGTAGGGGAAGGAAGGCGGGGTAGGGGTCGTCCTAGAAAAGGTTGGAGGGAAGGGGTAAAGGAGGTTTTGTGGGCGAGGGGCTTGGACTTTCAGCAAGCATGTGTGAGCGTGTTAGATAGGAGTGAATGGAGACAAATGGTTTTTGGGACATGACGATCTGTTGGAGTGTGAGCAGGGTAACATTTTGTGAAGGGATTCAGGGAAACCAGTTAATTGATTTAGTTGGACTTGAGTCCTGGAAATGGGAAGTACAATGCCTGCACTTTAAAGGAGGGGTCTGGGATAGTGACAGCTGGGAGGGACTATTCTCAGCTGTCGTATCTGAGCTCCTCTGCAAAGACAGTGATTATGTATGAGTGTGGTGAAAGTGTTGAATGATGATGAAAGTATTTTCTTTTTGGGGATTTTCTTTCTTTTTGGGTCACCCTGCCTCGGTGGGAGACGGCCGACTTGTTGAAAAAAAAAAACGTCAAATTGCTTTTAATGAGGAATCTTCTTTGTCCTTTACTGATGAGCTGTTACACCTATTTTTAACCTCAGTTTGTGCCTTGGGGGGGTCTCATGCTTGTGCTCTTGCAATACGTTTGAGACAATATTGACCAATATTGTTACAATAGGACCACAGTGTGACTACTTGACTTTAAGAGTGAGAGAGCAGCTGCCCAATGTGTCATCCATGAAGCTTAGCGCACTTGTTGGTGGGATATTTCTACCAATACCTTGGCTTCCTCTATAAATGCAGTCCCATCAAGGGAGGCTCCTTGACGCTGGTGAGGGGGCTCTTGATCTAGGGAATTGGATCTGTGCTCCAGTTCCCTAAATTGAGCCTGAATATCTTCCACCCTACTGGTTTAACGCTCCCCCATGATTATAATAATGAATGCAGTGTAGAAAAAAGTACAGAAGTTGAGTGGCAAGTACTCTCCAGACCCCCAACTCTCATTCTCAGTGTCAGCATAGCAAGACCTCTTGAAGTTTCCACGGAGATTGGAAATTATCTTGTCCATATCTCTCAGGGGCTCCATTAATACCCTTGGTTTTTGTCCTCCAAGTCTGCAAGAGAGTTAGAGTCCTTAGACTTTTCTTCTAGCAGAGAGGAGCCTTATAACGTGCCTTTTACACTTCTAGAACTGGAGTCAACACTTTGTGCTGCCAATCAAAGGGAGCTGAACCTGACAGCATTCATATTCATATGCTCAGCAGCCATGGTTCTACATATTCGTAAACCAGGTACTTCGAGACACGATGCCTCAGACTATCGTCCCATTGCTCTTACCAGTGCAGTTTGCAAGATGATGAAATGTCTGGTAAATAGAGATTTGATGTGATATTTAGAGATGCATAATAGTTTCTCCCCTTGTCAATATGGCTTTCGTAAGGGCTGCTCTACTAGTGACCCCTTACTCTGCTTAGATACCTATGTTGGAAATGCCTTTGCTAGTAACCACTCAGTTTTTGCAGTCCTTTTTTATCTTGAAAAGGCATATGACACAACTTGAAGATATAACATCTTGGGCCAAATTA
Organism: Cherax destructor; assembly: GCA_009830355.1. NCBI lineage: Eukaryota > Metazoa > Arthropoda > Malacostraca > Decapoda > Parastacidae > Cherax > Cherax destructor. The sequence continues at coordinate 154,350 of WNWK01003332.1, read as the reverse complement.
CTTTCACCAGACGTTCAGTCGTCCCTGATACTCCATTGTACCTAAATGGCTCCTGTATCCCTAAACGTAATATGGTCAGATTTCTCAGCCTTCTGTTTGATTGCTGGTTGTCCTAGAAACCTCACATTACCTCCCTGACAGCAACTTGCCATACCCAGCTGAACCTCCTTTAAACCCTCACTCATCTTTCATGGGGGCAGATTATCGAACTCTCCTTCAACCACATTCAGCCCTGATTTTATCGAAACTGGAGTTTGGCAACCAAATATATTCAGCAGCCTCTCCTGCAACTCTTTCTAAACTTGGTCCCATCCTTCATCAGGGATTATTTTTATGTTTGGGTGCTTTTGTCTCCTCATCAGTTGAGAGTCTATATACAGAGGTGAATGTTCCATCCTTGAACAATCGTTGCAGTGCTCATTGCCTCCGCTGTTTTGTCTATTCTCATGACCTTCACAATCCTCCTATATACAGGATAGTAATGGACATTAGTAGAAGTCCATTATTTGTTCACCACCCTGTTTACTCAATCCCTTTTCTCTTTGTCTTCACTTGCTCTTGTCTTGTCTTCAATTGCCCACTTTATATGTTCATGTAGCATCTAACTTTCCACTTCTTCCTTGGGAGGTTCCAACAGTTCGTGTCTTTCTTTTCCACTGCCATGCGCAAAAGCTCAATTTCCTACAGTTGCTTCTTACACTCTTGTTCTTAATCACTTCTGGTCTCATTCTCATGCCGTCACAGTGTACACTGATGGTTCTAAATTCTCTGACTGTCAGGTTTGCACCAGTGTTTCCAGACAGCATAGTGCAAGGGCATTTATTAGACTCAGCTAGCATTTTACAGCTGAATCGTATGCAATTCTCATTGCAATTATCCATATTGCATCTATGCGTACCTCAACGTTTGTAATTGTCTCAGACTCCTTTAGTGCTTTGCAAGCTATTAAAAAATTTGATTCACCTCATCCCGTAGTTCTTCACGTACAACTTTGGTAACTCTGCATTACTAGCAAAAACAAAGAAATTGTTATCTGCTGTGTTCCTGGTCACTGCTGCGCAGTACGTGACCTCCCAGGTTCATGTAGTTATTCCATTCACAGACTATTTTGCTGTAATTTCTAACCATCTTTGCAACCGTTGGCAACAACGTTTGGTCTGATACGACTCCTAACAAATTACATTCTCTCAAACCAAATTTAGGTGTCTGGCCATCTTGTCATCAATGCCGAGGTTGGGATACAACATTCTCCCGTCTTGGCATCGGGCACACTCGTCTTACTGACGGGTATCTCATGGAGAGGTGCTCTGTTTCTCTCTCAGAATTGTCAGGTTCCAGTTTTAATTTGTCATATTCTGTTATACTGTTCTGTCTATCAGCGAGCACACAGAATTTACCTCCAACGTCGTCACCGCTCTAACAACCTTACTTTATCTTCCCTCTTCGCTGACGGCCTCACCTTTGACACAGACTCCCTCTTTGACTTTTTGACACCAACTGATTTATTACACAAACTTTGATAATAATTCCTTTTACACTCCTCACAGATCTTCCTAACTCTTCCTTTGTTGTCCTCCCCATCCTTCCTTATCCTTTGACCCTGCAGCACTGTATCACCCTAGAGGGTTTAGTGCTTCTTTTTGATGATAATAGCATCCATGGTAGTTCTTGGAAGGTATCACCCAGGGATACCAGGACACTACTGTATATGAAGCCAATTTGACCATAGACTAATTGATATAAACATGAGGGGTGTACAGTGCACCTTTAGCAATCATTACAACAGCCTTAAATAAAAAATTACATGTTTGCAAAGCAGCGCTGTACGACTCTACTGGGTTTAGTGCTTTGTTTTGATTATAATATTTTTTTTTTAACAAGTCGGCCGACTCCCACCGAGGCAGGGTGACCCAAAAAGAAAGAAAATCCCCAAAAAGAAAATACTTTCATCATCATTCAACACTTTCACCTCACTCATACATAATCACTGTCTTTGCAGAGGCGCTCAGATATGACAGCTAAGAATAGTCCCTCCCAACTGTCACTATCCCAGACCCCTCCTTTAAAGTGCAGGCATTGTACTTCCCATTTCCAGGACTCAAGTCCAACTAAATCAATTACAGTGGACCCCCAGATTACGCTATTAATCCGTTCCAGAGGGCTTAACTTAAACCAAAAATAACTTAATCCGAATCTATTTTCCCCATAAGAAATAATGGAAATTCAATTAATCCGTTTTAGACACCCAAAAGTATTAAAATAAATATTTTTTACACATTAACTTACACAGTACATGTATATATAAATTACAACTAATACATACAACAGTGTATTAACTTCACACTTACCTTTATTGAAGAGTTGTTGATGTGTGGAAGAAGGAAGGAGTAGTATGCTAGTGTAACACGCTCACACATGCTTGCTGGAACTCCAAGCCCCTCACCCACAAAACCTTTACCCCCTCCCTCCAACCTTTTCGAGGACGACCCCTACCCCGCCTTCCTTTCCCTACAGATTTATACGCTCTCCAAGTCATTCTACTTTGATCCATTCTCTCTACATGACCAAACCACCTCAACAACCCCTCTTCAGGTTGTTTCCAAAGCAAAAATTGAAAGGTGCATCTCCTACCACGTGGCATTTCAAAAACAATAACAAATATGGCGGACTTGCTGACTGCTGTCGCACCACATTGTTTATTTTGAATTTGTGTGATTATCGTATAATTTCTGAATTTCTATACTTTACCCCCTCAAGGGAGGTTTCTTGATGCTGGTGAGTGGCTCATGACCTAGGGAATTGGATCTGTGCTCCAGTTCCCTGAATACCTTCCATCCTCCTTCCCCTACAGGCGCTGTATAATCCCTATGGGTTTAGTGCTCCCCATGATTATAAAAATTTATACTCTACACTGTGGGTTTAGTGCTTACTGTTGAACATAATAATTTATATTTTACTCTACGGATACAGAACTGGACAGGAATCCATTTTGTTTTATGAGTGTTGTAGAGTGCTGTTCGACATCTTGTGGGTTTAGCACTTATGATAACAATAATCTAGGTTGTGACAAAAGGACGTTAAGCGAGGACCTTCCTGTAGGGGTAATGTAGCCTACACACAATATTAGGCACTGAAATGCACACTAGGCCTAACAGCCTACTTAACTAGGCTTAGCTTATTAAGTAGGAGTTATTAAATAGTATACAAAAAAAGCAGTTAAGTGAATGTTACAACGGTAGGACAGCGCTGTATAACCCCTGTGGTTTAGCGCTTCTATTTGATTATAATAATAATAATACAATGGTAGGACAGTGACAGTTTGACACCAGTCAGTCCATCTATCATCATTCTATCATGCAGGAGGAGCCACATGTCTATGGTGCATCCAACAAAATAAGCAGACTCTTGGATGTCACTACCGCCCGCCTCCGGCTGGGTTACAAGTATCTTTGGCAGGTTAAATCACCACCACCAGATGTAGACCAAACAAGATGTAAACTTTGCCAGTTGGATTATTGTCACACCCTGCGTCATTATGTACTGGAGTGCGATAAAATTAATGAATTCAGAGACTACTCACTCAGAAATGTTCAAGATATGTCAAAGTATTTTATCCACAGTGGTATATTACAGACCATTCTGGAAAAATACCCTGACTTTGCTCCCTGTAAATAAAGCATTGACACGTGTGTGTGTGTGTGTGTGTGTGTATGTACATGTGTGTATGTGTATGTGTGTATGTATATACATGTATGCGTGTGTATGTGTATATGTATATGTGTGTGTGTGTGACCCAACAATTAAAATTTGCACCAATAACTCATTACAGTTGTGGCTGGGTGTAGACTAATAGATTGCTCATTGCTTTATAATTTGTTCATGAGTGCAACCATGTACAGACGTAAGTAAATTTACTTACATGATTCATTACCTTGTAACTAGTGAATTAATTACCATTGTACCTTGTTCAGCTATCAAAACTTTGGGGCCCAGTCTCTGGACCCTATATATACCTCTGTAATCTGCAAATACCTTTGTAACTTGTCATGATTGTGACCATCTGAGTTCATTACCTTTGTAACTTGCTCAGCCATCAAACTTTGAGGTCCAGTCCCTGGACCCATTATGTACCTCTGTAATCTTTTGACTACCGCCCACAGGATGGGTATGGGGTGCATAATAAAGATATCAAACTAAAAAAAGACAGTGACACAGTTGATGACTGGTGGTAGGACAGTGACACAGTTGATGACTGGTGGTAGGACAGTGACACTGTTGATGACTGGTGGTAGACAGTGACACAGTTGATGACTGGTGGTAGAATAGTGACACTGTTGATGACTGGTGGTAGACAGTGACACAGTTGATGACTGGTAGTAGAACAGTGACACAGTTGATGACTGGTGGTAGGACAGTGACACAGTTGATGACTGGTGGTAGGACAGTGACACAGTTGATGACTGGTAGTAGAACAGTGACACAGTTGATGACTGGTGGTAGACAGTGACACAGTTGATGACTGGTAGTAGAACAGTGACACAGTTGATGAATGGTGGTAGACAGTGACACAGCTGATGACTGGTAGTAGAACAGTGACACAGTTGATGAATGGTGGTAGACAGTGACACAGTTGATGACTGGTAGTAGAACAGTGACACTGTTGATGATTGGTGGTAGACAGTGACACAGTTGATGACTGGTAGTAGAACAGTGACACAGTTGATGACTGGTTGTAGGACAGTGACACAGTTGATGACTGGTGGTAGAAGTGACACAGTTGATAACTGATGGTAGGACAGTGACACAGTTGATGACTGGTGGTAGACAGTGACACAGTTGATGACTGGTGGTAGAACAGTGACACAGTTGATGACTGGTGGTAGGACAGTGACACAGTTGATGACTGGTGGTAGACAGTGACACAGTTGATGACTGGTAGTAGAACAGTGACACAGTTGATGAATGGTGGTAGACAGTGACACAGTTGATGACTGGTAGTAGAACAGTGATACTGTTGATGACTGGTGGTAGGACAGTGACACAGTTGATGACTGGTGGTAGGACAGTGACAGTTGATGACTGGTGGTAGGACAGTGACAGTTGATGACTGGTGGTAGGACAGTGACAGTTGATGACTGGTGGTAGAAGTGACACTGTTGATGACTGGTGGTAGACAGTGACACAGTTGATGACTGGTGGTAGGACAGTGACACAGTTGATGACTGGTGGTAGGACAGTAACACTTGATGACTGGTGGTAGACAGTGACACAGTTGATGACTGGTGGTAGGACAGTGACACTGTTGATGACTGGTGGTAGACAGTGACACAGTTGATGACTGGTGGTAGGAGAGTGACACAGTTGATGACTGGTGGTAGGACAGTGACACTGTTGATGACTACCTGGAGAGAATTCCAGGGGTCAACGCCCCCGCGGCCCAGTCTGTGACCAGGCCTGTTTGACCAGAGTCTGATCAACCAGGCTGTTACTGCTGGCCGCACGCAGTCCAACGTACGAACCACAGCCTGGCTGGTCAGGTACCGACTTTAGGTGCCTGCTTGAAGACAGCCAGGGGTTTGTTGGTAATCCCCCTGATGTATGCTGGGAGGCAGTTGAACAATCTTGGGCCCCTGACACTTATTGTGTTGTCCCTCAACGTGCTAGTGGCACCTCTGCTCTTCATTGGGCGGATGTTACATCGCCTGATGAGTCTTTTGCTTTCGTATTGAGTGATTTTTGTGTGCAAGTTTGGTACTAAGCCCTCGAGAATTTTCCATGTGTATATAATAATGTATCTCTCCCGCCTGCGTTCTAGAGAGTACAGGTTTAGGAACTTCAAACGTTCCCAGTAATTGAGGTGGTTTATCGCAGTTATGCGGGCCATGAAGGTGCAGTTAGTGTGCAGCAATATTCCAGCCTAGATAGAAAAAGCGATCTGTAAAGTGTCAACATGGGCTTGGCATCCCTGGTTTTGAAGGTTCTCATTATCCATCCTGTCATTTTTCGAGCAGATGCAATTGCTACTTTGTTATGGTCCTTGAAGGTGAGATCCTCTGACATGATCACTCCCAGGTCTTTGACATTAGTTTTTCGCTCTATTGTGTGGTTGGAATTAGTTTTGTACTCTGATGACATTTTAATTTCTTCACGTTTTCCGTATCTGAGTAATTGAAATTTCTCATCATTGAACTTCATATTGTTTTCTGCAGCCCATTTAAAGATTTGGTTTATGTCTGCTTGGAGTCTTGCAGTGTCTTCAACGGTGGACACTGTCATACAGATTCGGGTGTCATCTGCAAAGGAAGACACGGCACTGTGGCTTATATCCCTGTCAATGTCTGATATGAGGATGAGGAATAGGATGGGAGCAAGTACTGTGCCTTGTGGAACAGAGCTTTTCACAGTAGCTGCCTCAGACTTTACTCTGTTGACTACTACTCTTTGTGTTCTACATGTTAAGAAATTATAGATCCATCTACCAACTTTTCCTGTTATTCCTTTATCACGCATTTTGTGTGCTATTACACCATGGTCACACTTGTCAAAGGCTTTTGCAAAATCTGTGTATATAACATCTGCATTCTGTTTATCTTCTAGAGCATCCAGGACCTTGTCGTAGTGGTGGTAGACAGTGACACAGTTGATGACTTGTGGTAGGACAGTGACACTGTTGATGACTGGTGGTAGACAGTGACACAGTTGATGACTGGTGGTAGACAGTGATACAGTTGATGACTGATAGTAGAACAGTGACACAGTTGATGACTGGTGGTAGGACAGTGACACAGTTGATGACTGGTGGTAGGACAGTGACAGTTGATGACTGGTGGTAGGACAGTGACACAGTTGATGACTGGTGGTAGAACAGTGACACAGTTGATGACTGGTGGTAGGACAGTGACAGTTGATGACTGGTGGTAGAACAGTGACACAGTTGATGACTGGTGGTAGGACAGTGACACAGTTGATGACTGGTGGTAGGACAGTGACACAGTTGATGACTGGTGGTAGACAGTGACACAGTTGATGAGTGGTGGTAGGACAGTGACACAGTTGATGACTGGTGGTAGATAGTGACAGTTGATGACTGGTGGTAGTACAGTGACACAGTTGATGACTGGTGGTAGTACAGTGACACAGTTGATGACTGGTAGTAGAACAGTGACACAGTTGATGACTGGTGGTAGAACAGTGACACAGTTGATGACTGGTGGTAGGACAGTGACACAGTTGATAACTAGTGGTAGGACAGTGACACAGTTGGGTCCAAGGACAGTACCTCAACATTACAGAGGTACATAATAGGTCCAGGGACTGTACCTCAACATTACAGAGGTACATAATGGGTACCTTAGATACATGGACGTATTTGAGTGGAAGGGTAGAGGCCCATCAACATAAATAATTTGTGAGTGTGTGTTGTGTGACTTAAATTATCAATACAGCTTAAGGCATCCTGTTTGGCTTCAAGGCGAAGCTTTGGTTGTGATTTAAGAAGATTTTGTGGGGAAAATGGAGGGATAGTTTGGAATGGGGTAATATTCCATGGAGCGGAGAAGTGCCGCTGTTGCCTTACTTGCCACAGATCATGTATCTGATTCATGCGGAGGTCGGTTCCAGTTTTTTCGATCCATCTGGAGGGATGTTCACCAGTGCTGAGGAAAGTTTGGAGGGCTTCTGTGCAGGGGTTACCCTCAAGAGAGGTTCCTTGACGCTGGTGAGGGGCTCTTGATCTAGGAATTGGATCTTTCCTCCAGTTCCCTGAATTAAGCTTGTATACCTTCCACATCCCCCCCACAGGCGCTGCATAATCCTACGGGTTTAGCGCTCCCCCTTGATAGTAATAATATATGTGCAGGGGTTTGAATGTAACTTGCTCAGCTATCAAAACTTTGGGGTCCAGTCCCTGGACCCATTATGTACCTCTGTAATCTTTTGACTACCGCCCACAGGATGGGTATGTTGTGCATAATAAAGATATCAAACAACTCTAAGTGCTCTCAGCCTTTCTTTGTACTGACGACAAAGTCTCGTTACAACAGGTCCAAGTAGTGGGACCTCAAAGCCTAGATACCTGTATCTGTTTACATATTCTAGAAGAGACCCATCATGCAACTGGATCTGGCGAACTGTGCCTCTCTTTTGGGGCCTAGTTCCTAGGCCTTTTGTGTATCCATATGCTCTTGCGCTACCGTCCACAGAATGATGGATATGGGGTGCACAATAAACTAGCCACTTCGGTGGCAAAATCTAAATCTAATCTGTCGAGGAGGACGCCTATTGAGTATCTTTGTTTTATCAGTAGAGATTATCAACCCCAGGTCCTGACACGAGGCTAGTACATGGTTAAGGATGTTTTGGGTGTTGGAGAATCCGGTGGTGTGAATCATTATATCATCAGCAAAACTGATCATATAATGATCGGGCTGGCTAGGCATAGCATTAAGTAAAGTATTAATTAGAATAATGAATATTAATTAGAATAATGGGGTTCCTAATTCAAAGTCTTTAGTTACACTTCTGGGTGACCCCGTGACCTGGCTGGCAAAGGTCTCGCTTCGTACACGGAGGACCTGGGTTCGATTCCGGCGGGGTGGAAACATTTCGACGCGTTTCCTTACACCTGTTGTCTTGTTCACCTAGCAGCAAATAGGTACCGTGGGTCGCATCCTGGGGGACAAGATTGAGGACCACAATGGAAATAAGACAGACAGTCCTCAATGACGCACTGACTTTCTTGGGTTATCCTGGGTGGTTAACCCTCCGGGGTTAAAAATCCGAACGAAATCTTATCTTTATACCCCTGGAACAACACACAAGACTTTCTGCTGGACAAGTAGCCTTTAATCCAGCGGAGAAGCCATCCTCCAACATCCATTCTGGCAAGTTCACTAATGATTACATGTCTGTTGGCAACATCAAAAGCAGATTTGAGGTCAAGGAAGGTAGTGTATGGAATGGGAATAATGAAACTGTTGGTCCAGGATATAAGAAGCTCCCCAGTTACTTAGCTCATGTCGTGAAATTAAAATACAAGATTTGTTAAGTAAAAGGACACAAATGCAACTAATGTGACATTTTATTGTGGCAACGTTTCGCTCACCAGGAGCTTTGTCAAGCCGTAACGGCTTGACAAAGCTCCTGGTGGCAAACTTGCCACAATAAATGTCACATAGTGCATTGTGTCCTTTACTAACATATTGTCGGTAATTCTACCAATATTTATACAAATACAAGATTACCTGGTACTCGACATAGCAATCTATGTTGTAATTAATACCGTCATTCCTAGGGGACGTGGAGTTGCCTTTAGTGCTGCTTCCAGCTCAAAGTTTGTGAAGGAAATGTTATAGTCATCTTCATTGCACCATATTTGTCCGTAATGTAGCTTGTGTGGTGCTGAGAAGATTTTCATAGCTAGATGCAGCAACCCAAGCACTAACTCATTCGCCCTATACAAGGGCTCAGGATGCGCGATCTAACTAGTTCTGTCACCCTTATTTATATCCCTCCATGCCCGGCTAAGTGGAGTGAGGGCGTTCAGACTATTGACAAATTTCTCCCAGTTTGCCGCACTTCTCTCATACTCTCACTGGCAGCAGAAAGGACAATTTGAAAGAGCTTCAGCATTTCAGATATACGATATTTTCTATGGGCCTAGTATACGAGCAGTGCATTTCACTGTTCAAGGTTTAGGATGATTGTAATAGGTATGATTTTTATAGGAGGTATGATTATTATGGAAATTAGTTGGGTTTGGAATTATTCCAGTCTGTAACATGTGTAACAAAGTCCTCATGCTGATCAGGGAAAACATGAAAGCATTTCCGGTTGAATAGCCCACCAGGAAGGATAGTATTACCTATATCTAGAGAGGTTAATCTTGGGAAATGATCTGATGATATATCTGTTACAATGGTAGACTCACAGCTGGCAGAAGTAATGTTGAAGCCAAGACACAGATCAGACGCCTCCATAGATATGTGTGGGTTTTCAAGGTCACCAACAATTTGCACATTATCATGACTATTTAGAGTGACAACAGTTTACCATTACGATTACCAAACTGTGAGTTCCCAATACTTTGTGTGTTGCATTATAATCTGCAGTAATAAGAGTAGGTTCAGACCGAGCACAAGTTGACAACTCCAGTAACATACAAGTTAAATATGTTGAGAGTAGAGTTCCTAATATAAATCCCTCCGATTTTTTATTTGCAAGAAGTTGATGGGGAAGCCACTTTTTAATATATAGAACACAAGAGTTAGTAGATTTGAGGTTATATATATATATATATATATATATATATATATATATATATATATATATATATATATATATATATATATATATATATATATATATATATATATATATATATATATATATATATACGTATATATATAGCCTCAGGAAACAGGGTAGTCCAGCCTAATTGCAACTCGGGATGTACACAAAACTTTTGATACCCTGTGTGATAATGTGTGATATTTATATGATTTTTGTTCATTATGCTCTACTGAACCCATTGATGTTGTGTGTCTACAAGAGTGCCTCAAAATCCCAGCCCCTAAATTGCCATCACTTGTTATATATATATATATATATATATATATATATATATATATATATATATATATATATATATATATATGATATATATATATATATATATATATATATATATATATATATATATATATATATATATATATATATATATATATATATATATATATATCAGGTATACCTGATGATATATATACCTTTACTGATACTTTCAGTGATACCTGCAGTCAACAGAGTAAAGTCTGAGGCGGCTACAGTGAAAAGCTCTGTTCCACAAGGCACAGTACTCGCTCCCATCTTGTTCCTCATCCTCATATCGGACATAGACAGGGATATAAGCCACAGTGCTGTGTCTTCCTTTGCAGATGACACCCGAATCTGCATGACAGTGTCCACCGTTGAAGACACTGCAAGACTCCAAGCAGACATCAACCAAATCTTTAAATAGGCTGCAGAAAACAATATGAAGTTCAATGATGAGAAATTTAAATTACTCCGATATGGTAAACATGAGGAAATTAAAATTTCGTCGGAGTATAAAACAAATTCCAACCACACAATAGAGCGAAAAACTAATGCCAAAGACCTGGGAGTGATCATGTCAGAGGATCTCACCTTCAAGGACCATAACATTGTATCAATCGCATCTGCTCGAAAAATGACAGGATGGATAATGAGAACATTCAAAACCAGGGATGCCAAGCCCATGATGACACTTTTCAGATCGCTTGTTCTATCTAGGCTGGAATATTGCTGCACACTAACTGCACCTTTCAAGGCAGGTGAAATTGCTGATTTAGAAAATGTGCAGAGAACCTTCATGGCACGCATAACTGCGATAAACCACCTCAATTACTGGGAACGCTTGAAGTTCCTAAACCTGTACTCCCTGGAATGCAGGCGGGAGAGATACATTATTATATACACTTGGAAAATCCTAGAGGGATTAGTACCAAACTTGCACACGAAAATTACTCCCTACGAAAGCAAAAGACTCTGCAGACGATGTAACATCCCCCCAATCAAAAGCAGGGGTGCCACTAGCACGTTGAGAGACAATAAGTGTCAGGGGCCCAAGACTGTTCAACTGCCTCCCAGCATACATAAGGGGGATTACCAATAGACCCCTGGCTGTCTTCAAGCAGGCACTGGACAGGCACCTAAAGTCGGTACCATGACCAGCCAGGCTGTGGTTCGTACGTTGGACTGCGTGCGGCCAGCAGTAACAGACTGGTTGATCAGGCTCTGGTCCAACATGAGGCCTAGTCACAGACCGGGCCGCAGGGGCGTTGACCCCTGGAATTCTCTCCAGGTAAACTCCAGGTAATACCTTCGTATATGTACCTTTACTGATACCTTCAGGGATACCTTAGTGATACCTTCAGGTATATCTTCATTGATACCTTAAGGGATACCCTAGTGATACCTTCAGGTATACCTTCATTGATACCTTAAGATTTAAGATTTCTTCGGATTTTTAACCCCGGAGGGTTATTTCCATTGTGGTCCTCAATCTTGTCCCCCAGGATGCAACCCACACCAGTCCACTAACACCCCAGGTACCTATTTGCTGCTAGGTGAACATGACAACAGGTGTAAGGAAACACGTCGAAATGTTTCCACCCGCCGGGAATCGAACCCGGGCCCTCCGTGTGTGAAGCGAGAGCTCTAGCCACCGGGCCACCTTCGTATATATACCAGTACTGATACCTTCAGGTATACCTTCACTGATACCTTCAGGGATACCTTAGTGATACCTTCAGGTATACCTTCACTGATAGCTTCAGGGATACCTTAGTGATACCTTCAGGTATGCCTCCAGGTATACCTTAGTGATACCTTCAGGTATGCCTCCAGGTATACCTTCGTATATATACCTGTACTGATACCTTCAGGTATACCTTCGTATATATACCTGTACTGATACCTTCAGGTATACCTTCGTATATATACCTGTACTGATACCTTCAGGTATACCTTCACTGATACCTTCAGGGATACCTTAGTGATACCGCCAGGTATACCTTCAGGGATACAAACTCAAGTACTTTTCGTTCAAAAAGCCTAAAAATAATTATTCTACGAGCACAAAACCTAAAAAATATATATTCTACCTACCCAAGGCCTAAAAATAAAATTGTAGAGCCTAAAATATTTTATACTATTTTCATTTTTTTTTTCGGTGTCATAAGTCAATTTTTACGCCAGTTAATAGGCTTATAAATTAAAACTGGCCTATCACATCCGGAAAAAACCTTAACTATACCTTTTAAATAGACCTATGGTGGGAATTTAGACAAAGTAATCCGCGGAGAAATTCAGGGGAAATTGTACCCACAGGAGACTCTGTTTTTCCAATTATTTTGTTGTTTTGAGGGTAATGTTGGCCTACCAGGCGGTGCAGAGGGGTGAAAATAGGCGAGTTTGTCTCATGAAGGGTGGCTATAGGCCTTGGAATAGGCCTATATCCAATTAGTTCCCACATGACCTATTTTCTGGAGGAAATGAAAGGTTGTAGACACAAAGAGGCCGCGTTCACTTACTCCCGAAAAATCCCTTATTTTTGCCATTTTCTCCCTTAATACACCATTTTTTTCTGTTTTTAAGCAGACAAATTATAGATTGTGAGTTGGCACATGTAACTAGGTGGGTAAAAATAGGTTAAAGTGGGCGAAAATGGGTTAAAATGGGCAATATTTATGTTGGTTGAGGTGAAGAGGCTGGCTGTAGGGATCAGCTGTGAGGAGGAAAGTTAAGGTGACGGGTCGTGGCTGCTTCTTGGTCCATTATCTACCCCCAGCTGCTCTACCACGGGGCCACCTGCCTCCCACACCCTCATATAATGTCCGCCGGATGCTGTGGCACCAAGAAACCCAAGTTAAATGGCGGCCCACAGGTAAAAATGGGGTTTATATGGCGGCAAGTTGGGTCTTGGGCGCCCTCACCCCACGGGGAAATTTTGTGATATTTGCTCCCCCTGGGTTTCCCCGGGGGGCTACGCCCCCGTTCATGTTTTTTTTGGAGGGGTGCTCCATGGGTATGTTCCTGTGTATGGGGCCCCTCATAATGGGGGTCAGGGAGAGTGGGAAAGGGTAAAATAGGTCATGACTAGTGAGTCAAGGTCCCGTCCCCAGTGAGGCTATTATTGGGACGTGTGTGTTTAGTGCTCCCCCGGGGAGTATGGAGGGACGTGAGGGGTTTAGAGCTCCCATGGGGTGTTGTTGGGGGGGAGGTGAGGGTTTAGAGCTCCCCTGGGGGTACTGTGGGGGACGTGAGAGTTTAGAGCTCCCTAGTGGGTGTGTGGGGAAACATGTGGGTTTTGAACTCCCCTGGGGATGTGTAGGGTGACGTGAGGGTTTAGAGCTCCCCTGGGGGTGTTGTGGGGGATGTGAGGGGTTTACAGCTTCCCCTTGGGGTGGTATTGTTGGGGGGACGTGAGAGTTTAGAGCTTCCCCTAGGGGTGTTGTGGGGGACATGAGGGTTTAGAGCTCCCCTGGGGGTGTTGTGGGCGGACGTGAGGGTTTAAAGCTCCCCATGGATAGTGTTCCATGTGAATTTAGAGCTCTTGATGGATAGTGTTCTATGTGGATTTAGAGCTCCACATGGATAGTGTTCCATGTGGATTTAGAGCTCCACATGGATAGTGTTCCATGTGGATTTAGATCTCCACATGGATAGTGTTCTATGTGGATTTAGAGCTCCACATGGATAGTGTTCCATGTGGATTTAGAGCTCCACATGGATAGTGTTCCATGTGGATTTAGAGCTCCACATGGATAGTCTTCCATGTGGATTTAGATCTCCACATGGATAGTGTTCCATGTGGATTTAGAGCTCCACATGGATAGTGTTCTATGTGGATTTAGAGCTCCACATGGATAGTGTTCCATGTGAATTTTGAGCTCCACATGGATAGTGTTCCATGTGGATTTAGAGCTCCACATGGATAGTGTTCCATGTGGATTTAGAGCTCCACATGGATAGTGTTCCATGTGGATTTAGATCTCCACATGGATAGTGTTCCATGTGGATTTAGAGCTCCACATGGATAGTGTTCTATGTGGATTTAGAGCTCCACATGGATAGTGTTCCATGTGAATTTTGAGCTCCACATGGATAGTGTTCCATGTGGATTTAGAGCTCCACATGGATAGTGTTCCATGTGGATTTAGAGCTCCACATGGATATTGTTCCATATAGATTTAGAGCTCCACATGGATAGTATTCCATGTGGGTTTAGAGCTCCCCATGGATAGTGTTCCATGTGCAGTTGGATATATAGCATTCCATACAGGTTTTAAACTCTCCTATATGCAGTAATCTTGTGTTCCATACGAGTTTAGAGCTCCCCTTGAATATTATAAAAATTCATTATACAAAATACAATTTTAATATATTTTTTTTTTTTCTAACTGGGAATTTCAAAAATTATTTAAATTTAATATATTTTTTTAACAAATTTCAAAAATGATTTAGATTTAATATATTTTTACTAAAACAAATTTAAAACATGATTTCAGTTGGTGGTTTGGTCATAGCATTGTGGTTATCAGAGTCGCAGCGGATATTGCAACGACCCCAGTACTAAGATTTTCTTTTGTGCAGTTAGCTAGTTAAGCTAATTAGTTAGCTAGTAATGTTAAGCAAGTTAAGTTATTTAGGCACAAGTACACATAAGTACAACTATCATACATAGTATAAATTGCCTTGAATAACCCCAGTAAGTTCTCAACTTACGAACACATTGGGGACCTCCTGTGTATAATAATGTTATAATAATATTATACGCAATACAGAAGATTTTTGACATGTTTGTAAGTCGAGGACTTAATGTATTTCCACTGGGATCCTTCTCAAGGGAATTTTGATTAGGGTGGGAGACGTATTGAAAAACTCCTAGTTAATAATCTGTGTCTAATTGTTAAGTGGTTTTTAAGTACAGTGGACCCCGGCTAACGAACAAAATTCATTCCAGAAGCCTGCTCAAGTGCCATTACCGAACGAATTTACTTCCTTAAGAAATAATGTCATGTAGGTTAGTCTATTTCAGACCCCCAAAAATACACTTTCATGAGCACTTACAATATTATACTTACATAATTGTACGATTTCCGGGGTGTTCGTTAGCTGGGGGTCCACTGTACTAGGATTAGTCTGCTAGAAATCCACTGTATGGTAGTAGCTTTATTTTCTGCCTAACACTATTTTATTACATGTAATAAGATCACGATAAGCAGGTGATATCACAATATGTAAAGTAACTAGTGAAAAAATAATGAAATAAGTCACTTTAACTGGCTTTTTTTTATGGTTTATCCTGGTCAGTTTACACATATGTTACTATGCAGCAAGATCACAGTAAACAGGTTTTATCACATGCAAAATAACCCCAGTGAAAAAAAATAATGAATTATCAAGCACTTTTGTGATATCTCACATTATCGTGGAAATGAACCACTCTGGTGGGCTTTTTCTGGGTTATCCTGGTCAGTTTACACACATGTTGCTATTAACCAACTGTGGCTAGCCGGAGATTGAACCCGTGTTATTTTAGCCCACCTCGTGGGAAGCAAGTAAAAATTGACGATGCTCTAACCACTGGGCCGTCAATCCTACAATTGCATTAATACAGTAGAGCCCCTGTATCTGTGGGTTCAGTTTCTGTGGTTTTAGTTATCCATGGTTTACCCTGGCCTGAAAATAAGACTTAATTTTGCTTAATAATGGCCCCAGAGTGCAAAAGTAGTGATGGTGACAGTTGTTCAAAGCCTTGGAGAAATAGTATTTGAGGTGGTCAGTCCCTCAGCCTGAAGAAGAGTTTAGATTCATGGTCTGGAACAAGACGAGGATGAAGCATGAGAATGGGGTCTTAAATACTGTCTGTGGTGTGGTGGAAGATCTGGAAGACATTGTAAGGACGGGATCCACTAGTGGAAGTAAGAAGACAGGTCCATCTGGACTCCAACCCTTCTCAATGATAATTAGTAGTTACGTGATGAAGAACGGAAGATGTCATCTGTACAGGGACTGACCACCTCATATCTCAAAGGTGGATGGACTGATTACATCTTCATTTAACTACTACATCTGCTGCCTCTGTGTTTGACTGAAGAAGTCTACTGTGTAGGCAAAAACATGTCAACAATAAAGATACCCAACTGTTGCACGTGTCTTAATTGTGTATTTACTTTGCTTTATGTATACACAGTAAGTCCTCGACTTAAAAACACACTGGGGACCTTCTGTATTGTGTATAATAATATATAATAATGATACACAATATGGGGTGTTACACTAGCATCATCATCGTACATCTTGTGTTTACATCATCTCTTGATTGCATTATTTTGCTACCTCTCTATTGTAAATTGTACTAATTGTAATATTTTTACTACCTTTCTTTTTATAATACATAATTAAAATTTACCACTCAGTAGCCTATGTCTAGTCTTAAGTAGGCTGTAAACTTAGGCCTAGTCTGCCTGAAATGCACATGCATGTTAGTGGCTATCTTTGTTCTTAAGAGTATTTTATCACATGTAAGTTACACATTACGTATATACTACACAAAGAAATGAAGGTAGTATATAGCCTAGGTGTGTAGTAGGCTATACCATATAGCCTAGGTGTGTAGTAGGCTATACCATATAGCCTAGGTGTGTAGTAGGCTATACCATATAGTCTAGGTGTGTAGTAGGCTATACCATATAGCCTAGGTGTGTAGTAGGCTATACCATATAGCCTAGGTGTGTAGTAGGCTATACCATATAGCCTAGGTGTGTAGTAGGCTATACCATATAGCCTAGGTGTGTAGTAGGCTATACCATATAGCCTAGGTGTGTAGTAGGCTATACCATATAGCCTAGGTGTGTAGTAGGCTATACCATATAGCCTAGGTGTGTATAGGCTATACCATATAGCCTAGGTGTGTAGTAGGCTATACCATATAGCCTAGATGTGTAGTAGGCTATACCATATAGCCTAGGTGTGTAGTAGGCTATACCATATAGCCTAGGTGTGTAGTAGGCTATACCATATAGCCTAGGTGTGTAGTAGGCTATACCATATAGCCTAGGTGTGTAGTAGGCTATACCATATAGTCTAGGTGTGTAGTAGGCTATACCATATAGCCTAGGTGTGTAGTAGGCTATACCATATAGTCTAGGTGTGTAGTAAGCTATACCATATAGCCTAGGTGTGTAGTAGGCTATACCATATAGCCTAGGTGTGTAGTAGGCTATACCATGTAGCCTAGGTGTGTAGTAGGCTATACCATATAGCCTAGGTGTGTAGTAGGCTATACCATGTAGCCTAGGTGTGTAGTAGGCTATACCATGTAGCCTAGGTGTGTAGTAGGCTATACCATATAGCCTAGGTGTGTAGTAGGCTATACCATGTAGCCTAGGTGTGTAGTAGGCTATACCATATAGCCTAGGTGTGTAGTAGGCTATACCATATAGCCTAGGTGTGTAGTAGGCTATACCATATAGTCTAGGTGTGTAGTAGGCTATACCATATAGCCTAGGTGTAGTAGGCTATACCATATAGTCTAGGTGTGTAGTAGGCTATACCATATAGTCTAGGTGTGTAGTAGGCTATACCATGTAGCCTAGGTGAGTAGTAGGCTATACCATGTAGCCTAGGTGTGTAGTAGGCTATACCATATAGTCTAGGTGTGTAGTAGGCTATACCATGTAGCCTAGGTGTGTAGTAGGCTATACCATCTAGGTTTGTGTAAGTACACTCTACAACAGAATCGCCTAATGACACATTTCTCAAAAGTTGATTGATGGACTGAACACGTGACTCCAGGCTGAGGGACTGATTACCCCAAACTCCTCTTCTTCAACCTCTTTCTGCAGAGGACTGAAAAAGCCACTGCATGGCAAAACATTTCCAGAATAAATATACCCAAATGTTGAACAAGTGTGTTATCAACTTGTTGGCTTTGTAGGTCATTCACATACAGCACAACTGTACTTAAGAATTGGACATGGATTATAAAGTGGGAATTTTTAAACGAGTCTCCCTTGCAAATCTAAATTCCCTCAACAAAATTGTTAATGAAGAATTTGTAAAAATTTTCAACCTGGATGACTAGCAATAAACTCACACTTAATACACACACAACCCGCACATATAAAAGAGAGGAGCTTACGACGACGTTTCGGCCCGACTTGGACCATTTACAAAGTCACACTAACACACAGAGACGGAGGAAGGGGTATTTATAGGCAGGCAGACAGGGGAGGGTACAAGAGAGTGGGGTAATAAAGGAGTAAGTAGTGGAAGTGGTAGTAGTAGTAATAGTAGTAGTAGTGGAGACAGTCATTGACAGGACATATATTATGTTGGAGTACAAGTACAGGGGAGACTCACTTATATAAAGCAGGATAGGTTCCAGGCTGCTGTAGGGCCCCATTTATACAGCAGGTTAGGTTCCAGGCTACTGTAGGGCCATGCTTATAGAGCAGGATAGGTTCCAGGCTGCTGTAGGGCCCCATTTATACAGCAGGTTAGGTTCCAGGCTATTGCTGTAAAGGGAAACATATCCTTTTTTCACTTTCAAATGCATATAAAAGCCTGATAACATGTTTACACTATTATATATTAAATGAGCAATATAGCTAGGCCTAAAAAAAAATCATATACCATACACACATTACTTAAAATATTTTGTCCTTAGCTTATAGTGAGTGATGAATATATTTATTGTGGGAAGTCTGAATAAATGAAGAATGGATATAGTAAGTGAAAACTGCTGCATTAGCTAAATGCTGTAAAGAGGGACCTGCCTGTAATGTCCAACTAAACATTATGATTAACAGTATACTTTTATTACTAAACACAATGAGATAAAGTTTCTGGGTCTGCACCTTGACAGCAACTTGAAATTCAACACATTACAAAAATAGTGTCCAAAACAGTTGGCATCATCTCCAAGATTAAGGATTTAGGATTTTATTTCTTTGCATAGTTTACATTGTGTAATTACAATTTTGATTTGTTAAGTACAAAGAAAGCCACTATTATGCCGGGGCATTTCAGGCAGACTTAACCTAATACTGAACAGACTACTTAACCGTTTGGGGGTCCAAGGGGTCTCTCTGAAACTCGTTCTCAGGGTCCACGAATTAAAAAAAAAAAAAAAAATCTTATGACGCCACAAAAATGATGAAATTTGATCGAAAACTAACGGAATTATGCTTTCGCGAAGTTAGCGGTATCCATGACATTTACGCATCGGCGATTTCGCCCACTTTGAGCCCTATTTTTGGCAAATTCCAATGTTTCAGTCTACTAAAATTATAGCTATTTCGCTAGAACTCCATTTCTTCTATCAATTAAGTACAAGAAACCGCCTATTTACCAATTTCAACTACCCAAAATAGTGGTCAGAAAATGGCAATTTGGCCAATTTCATACAAATTTCAAATGATGCCAATTTCAAAATAGGGTCCATAATAAACAAGGCAGACATTCCTGGCACTAAAATAACATCTTCTCTGTTCATTAGTCATGTCTCCAGGCCCCTCTTACATTACTTTTGCTTTCCATTTTGAATTTTTATTCTCACAAAAAATAGAAGATTTACTGTTATGTATACAACTGCATCATTGTAAGAAGAGTATAAATAAATCAGGGCACTTGTGCAAGAATATTAGACTCTCCAGTTGATGTGTATTGGACGCATGGTGTGATTTGTTTACTCTTGAACATCGGCCAAAATCGAACATTTTCGCTACTTTGCGCTCAGTTTCAAGGTACTTGTCATCGTGAAACCAGTCAAAATTATCTTTATTTCTGTAATATATCATCTATTCTATAAAATGAGACTAAGAAAACGAGAATACAAGCATAAATACCATACGAAAATAGACTGCAAAGTCGCTGTTTTAAACCAAAAACACGGTCAGAGTTTTTTTTCCTCATTATGCACTGTGTGGTGCAGGAATTTTTTTTATACTGCGCACACTGACCGCACAGACCCATTCTATCACATCTAGACATAACAGCCTGTTTCTGCTTGATTTGAGGGCGCTAGAATTTAGGCGTACTAGTACGTCAATAACTCCAGGGTGTAAAACGTACTAGTACGACCAAAACCTTGAAAGGGTTAATACTAGGCATATACTGTATATCATAGTTGGTTCAAATTTAACATTGTTTTTATATTTCAACGGAGGTAGCTAGGGGTTTAGCAGTAATTGAATTGAAGATAGGTTACTATGTACGACAAACAGCGCTACTTACACTATATACAGTGGTACCTCGGGTCACGAGCTTAATTCGTTCCACAGCGCTGTTCGAGTGCCGATACCGAACGAATTTGTTCCCATAAGGAATAATGTAAATTAGATTAATCCGTTTCAGACCCCCAAAAATACACTTACAAAAGCACTTACAAAAATACACTTACATAATTGTTTGAGTTGGGAGCTGTACGTATGCCAGGGTACCACTGTAGTATAGTGGACCCCCGCCTAACGAGCAAAATTCATTCCAGAAGCCTGCTCAAGTGCCATTACCGAACGAATACTTCCTTAAGAAATAATGTCACGTAGGTTAGTCTATTTCAGACCCCCAAAAATACACTTCCACAAGCACTTACAATATTATACTTACATAATTGTACGATTTCCGGGGTGCTCGTTAGGCGGGGGGCCACTGTACTATTCTTTAATCTATCCCTATCTTGTACATGAATGGTATGAGGAATTAGATATGTGTAGCACCTAGGTATCTTAATTTGTAGACGATTTGGCAACCAGTGTTTTATCAATACAGTGGACCCCCGGTTAACGAAATTAATCCATTCCAGGAGCTATTTCTCAACCCGAACCTTTCGTAATCCGAACCCTTATTTCCCATAAGAAATAATGTAAATACAATTAATCGGTTCCACAAAAAAATATTCACACAAAATATAATATAAATAACATTTACTTACTTTTATTGATGAGACTTGCAGACATCTGGAAGATAGGGTGGATGACAGGGGCAGGGTTTTAGTTTTTGGAAGGGGAATCCCCCTCCAAAAGGACTTCAGGTAACAAGTCCCTCTCTGGGGTTACTTCCCTTCTTGGTCTTTTAATGTCACTAGGACCAGCTTGAGAGTCACTAGAACTCTTCTTAGAAAAATAACTGTCCAGAGTCCTCTGTTTCTGGCGACTCTTTAATACTTTCCTGAAGTGCAACATGGCTCTGTCACTGAAGTGGTTGCACAGAAGGCTCATTTCAGCTTGCTCAGGGTGGTGTCTTTCAACAAATGTCTGCACCTTATTCCACATTGAACAAATTTCCTTAATCTCTGAAGAAGGCACCTCCTTCTCTCTCTCTCCCTCCTCCTGTGAAGCAATAATCTCAGCTGTGGTCTGTTGCTGTTCCAGATGGTCTTGCAGCTCTTCAGTTGTTAGCTCTATCCTGTGCTCCTCCACCAACTCTTCCACATACTCATCACTCACCTCCAACCCCAGGCTGTTCCCCAATGCCACAATATCTTCCACAACAGGCACAGGGTCGTCAGGGTCAGCCTCAAATCCTTCAAAATCCCTCTTTTCAACACAATCCGGCCACAGTGGTCTCCAGGCAGAGTTCAAAGTCCTGGAAGTCACTTCCTCCCAAGCCTTACCTATAAGGCCTATGCAATGCACGATATTGAAGTGATCTTTCCAGAACTCTCTTAGGGTCAATTCAGAGTCATTGGTCATATTAAAGCACTTCTGAAACACTGCTTTGGTGTACAGTTTCTTGAAGTTTGCAATGACCTGCTGGTCCATGGGCTGGATGAGAGGAGTGGTGTTAGGAGGCAAGAACTTTACTCTGATGAAACTGAACTCATCAGGGAACAACTCTTCCAAGTTGTGAGGATGAGCAGGAGCATTGTAAAGTACCAGGAGGCACTTGAGTCCCAATTTCTTTTCCAGGCGGTGTTTCTTCACACTAGGGCCAAACACTCCAGTCAACCATTCCTTGAAAATCTCTGTAGTGACCCATGCCTTGGTGTTAGCCTTCCAATGCACACACAATTTATTCTTGTTAACATTGTGTTTCTTGAAGGCTCTGGGATTTTCTGAGTGATACACCAGTAAAGGCTTCACTTTAAAATCACCACTGGCATTGGCACACATCATAAGAGTTAGCCTGTCTTTCATAGGCTTGTGTCCTGGCAGTGCCTTTTCCTCCTGAGTAATGAAGGTCCTGTTGGGCATTTTCTTCCAAAACAGGCCTGTTTCATCACAATTAAACACTTGTTGGGGGAGGAATTCTTCAGCCTCTACGAACCCCTTAAATTCACTCACAAATTTTTCAGCTGCACGTTTGTTTGAGCTGGCTGCCTCACCATACCTCACAACACTGTGTATGATACTACGTTTCTTAAACCTGTCAAACCAGCCTTTGCTGGCTTTAAAATCACTCGCCTCACCACTGGTTGCAGGCATTGTCTTGACAAGATCTGTGTGCAACTTCCTTGCCTTTTCACAAATTATCGCCATGGAAATACTATCACCCGCTATCTGTTTTTCATTGATCCACACCATCAGTAACTTCTCAACCTCATCCACTGTTTTCGATCTTTGTTTCGTTAACATATCAACCCCTTTTGCAACATTAGCTTCCTTGATCTCATTTCTCTTTGCCAGGATAGTGCCGATAGTAGATGCACTTTTCTTGTACATCCTGGCAAGATCACTCAGACGTACGCCACTCTCATATTTTTCAGCAATCTCCTTCTTCAGTTCGATGGTGTTCCTCACTCTCTTTACCACAGGGGTGCCACTAGGAAGCTTCTTTGGACCCATGGTGACTTATTTCACAGTGACAATCACTATATACTAACACCAAAAAAGACACCAAATGTATTGTGAATGTTTGAAAGAGCGCGTTAGGTAATCTTCTCTCAATGGTAAACAACGCTTCACTGGCGGGCATCCTGCGTCCTGTGCAGGCGCGGAGCAGGCAGACAGGTCTAATACATTTCGCTATCCGAGCTTTTTTCACTATCCGAGAGTGAAAAAAGCTTTCGTTAAGCGATTTTTTCGTTATCTAAACCTTTCGTTAGCTGGGGGTCCACTGTACAAGATTTTTAGATTTTGCCACCGAAGTGGCTAGTTTATTGTGCACCCCATATCCATCCTTTGGATGGTAGTGCAAGAGCATATGGATACACAAAAGGGTTAACAATTGTACATATGGATTTATAGCTACAGTTCACTTATCTGTTACAAGCAAATTTAGGGAATTTGCTTAGTATATCTGGTATCTTATTTTCATTAATAAGATATCTTGACATGTCACATAGGTTATTATACTGTCTATCTTTGTATTCCTCAATAAGTGGACAATTAAGCACATAGTGTTCAAGACAGTGACCATATGCCTGATCACATAATTTGCATTTAGTTTGATCATCATCTGTGTGTCTCCCAAACTGCCAGAAGTACTTGTAGCCAAGCCTAAGCCTGGCCTAAGCTCTATAAACATACTTATCTACGTTCGTGTTATCATAGTGGGTTATAGATCTACTCAGGCTTCTAACTGCATTCCTATAGTAATCATTTTCATTATTTATTTCTCTCCTAATATTATTCCTAATGCTAGACACAGATATACCAAAGTTATATTCTACATTCTCCTTCTGGGTACTCTTCTTGGCTAACATATCAACTTTATCATGAAGGAGTAATCCAATGTGTGATGGGATCCTTAGCAATTGTACATTAATTCCTTTGTCCCGGATTTTTGAGTATCTATACCTGGCTTCTCCAATGAGCATGTTGTTAGTCATTATACGAGTCAAGAGCCTTCAGTGATGACATAGAATCAGTAATGATGATAAAGTCAAGCTCAGTGTCATAAGTTAGCTTTCGATGTTGAAAATGGTATAAAATACTGACAAGTTGATAATTAGGACACATGTGCAGCAGTTGGGTATCTTATCTTTATTGTTGAAATGTTTGGCCTACACAGTAGGCTTCTTCAGTCAAATACAGAGGCAGCGGTGTAGTAGTGAAATGAAGATGATATAATCAGTCCATCAACTTTGGAAAAGTAGTATTTGAGGTGGTCAGTCCCTCAGCCTACACACCCGCTGCCTCTGTATTTGACTGAAGAAGCCTACTGTGTAGGTAAAAACGTTAAAACAATAAAGATACAACAAATTCTAACCATACAATAGAGCAAAAAAGTAATGTGAAGGACCTGGGAGGGATAATGTCAAAGGATTTCACCTTCAAAGACCACAACAATGTATCTACCGCATCTGCTAGAAAAATGATAGGATACCTGGAGTATACTTGAAGAGGATTTCGGGGGTCAACGCCCCCGCGGCTCAGTCTGAGACCAGGCCTCGTGGTGGATCAGGGTTTGATCAACCAGGCTGTTACTGCTGGTCGCACGCAAACCGACGTATTAACCACAGCCCAGCTGGTCAGGTACTGACTTTAGGTGCCTGTCCACTGCCTTCTTGAAGACAGCCAGGGGTCTATTGGTTATCCCCTTATGTATGCTGGGAGGCAGTTGAACAGTCTTGGGCCCCAGACACTTATTGTGTTCTCTCTCAATGTACTCATGGCACCCCTGCTTTTCATTGGGGGAATGTTGCATCTCCTTCCGAGTCTTTTGCTTTCATAGGGAGTGATTTTCTCGTGCAAGTTTGATACTAATCCCTCTAGGATTTTCCAAGTGTATTATCATGTATCTCTCTCGCCTGCATTCCAGGGAATACAAATCAAGGGACTTCAACTGTTCTCAGTAATTTAGGTGCTTTATCGTACTTATGTGTGGCGTGAAAGTTCTTTGTACACTCTCTAGGTCACCAATTTTGCCTACCTTGAAGGGGGCAGTTAGTGTACAGCAGTATTCCCGCCTAGAGAGAACAAGCGATTTGAAGAGAATCATCATGGGCTTGGCGTCCCTAGTTTTGAAGGTTCTCATTATCCATCCATCCATCTTACACAAGGCCAACTATAAGCCTAAAGTGCTGTGTGAAAAAATTAACTTGATATAATCTCTGCGAGAGAAAAAAAAAGGCTCCCTGAAAATAGAGTGTCATACAGTGGTATACAGTGTATAGTTAAGATACCAAAATAAATGTGGTGGTAAATAAGAGTGTATTCTCTTGAAATAGGCCTGGTGGATACCCGTTATGTATACAGTTGCCAGGATCCTACCACGCAAGCCACTGCTAGACAACACACTCCCCCACTCTTCACACATCTAAACCTACTTAATATACACAACATTCACTCTTACTACTGTGTATACTACATATACATAACAATAAATTCTAATATTAATCCTGACCTGCAGCACTTTCTTGATAATTGCAACAGAACCCATAGATATGTCGGACACAAAAATTGCTATGATATTCACCGTGACCAGCTTAACCTTTGTAAAAACTCAATGTGTATAAAAGGACCCAAAATCTGGAGCTCCCTACTTGATAACTTAAGAGCCTCTCTATCTACCTGATAACTCCACAGCCTTTCTATTTAACTGATAACTCCACAGCCTTTCTATCTACCTGATAACTCCACAGCCTTTCTATCTACCTAATAACTCCAAAGCCTCTCTATCTACCTGATAACTCCACACCTTCTCTATCTACCTAATAACTCCACAGCCTCTCTATCTACCTAATAACTCCACAGCCTCTCTATCTACCTAATAACTCCACAGCCTCTCTATCTACCTAATAACTCCACAGCCTCTCTATCCACCAGCATCTTCAAAACTACCATAAAAGACACATTTTTGTAATACAGTGGACCCCCACCTAACGAGCAAAATTCATTCCAGAAGCCTGCTCAAGTACCATTACCAAACGAATTTAATCCCTTAAGAAAAAATATCAAGTAGGTTAGTCCATTTCAGACCCCCAAAAATACACTTACAAAAGTACTTACAATATTATACGTACTTACATAATTGTACGATTTCCAGGGTGCTTGTTAGGCGGGGGTCCACTGTACTATGTCTCAACAACAGCTAACAATGATAAAATTATACATTAATATTCTCATTACCACAAGCATATGAAAAGCTATGTATTCTTATTCTCATTATCTCTCATCCTCACAACTATTAAATACAGTGGTACCCCGAGTTTCGGCCACCTCCCAACTCGAACAATTATGTAAGTGTGAATTAGGGGTGTTAATGTTGCAGTTTTGTAGCTGTAGTGTAAGCACGCCTCTGGCAAGACAGTGATGGAAAGTGATGAAAGTTTTTCTTTGTCAGGCCACCCTGCCTTGGTGGGAAACGGCCTATATGTTAATAAAAAAAAAAAGTTATTGTAAGTGCTTTTGTAAGTGTATTTTTGGGGGTCTGAAACGGACTAATCTAATTTACATTATTCCTTATGGGAACAGATTCGTTCGGTAACGGCACTTGAACAGCCTCCTGGATCGAATTATGGCTGAAACAGTGGTCCCTCGGTTTTCGCCGAAAATTCATTCCAGAAGCCTGCTCAAGGGTCATTACCGAACGAATTTACTTCCTTAAGAAATAATGTCACGTAGGTTAGTCTATTTCAGACCCCCAAAAATACACTTCCACAAGCACTTACAATATTATACTTACATAATTGTACGATTTCCGGGGTGCTCGTTAGGCGGGGGTCCACTGTATATTGAATGTACGTATTCAAAATGTTAATACGCTAGAATCCTCACCAACTTTAATTATAATCCAACAATAATTCAACTCAATAAATGTTATATAGTGTGCTAATCAGTTCTCTTGTGTTCCTTGTAATTCCTAAACTTGTTGTTTAACTACTGGAGAATGTATATACAGCCTCTCCTCACTTAGCGACGTACTCATTTACCGACGACTCGGAGTTACAACCAATTCTCCAACTAGTATGCATACCTAAATAATGTAGTATATTACAGCTGATTTCCTCTATTCTGTTTATTACAGTATACAGTACACTACTGTATAAATATTTAAAAATATACCAGAAATGTTATAAATGGTGCAAAGGTGACATTAAAAAATATCTAAAGCTGGTTGACACAAACCCACTACCAGTATAGTATCCTCACTTAACAACCAGTTCATTTACTGATCTACTCTTAGGAATGCAACTCCATCGTTAAGTGAGGAGAGGCTCTATATATAAGCAGTTATTGCCTTATTAGTTTTAAGATAGGTTTAAGTTTGATCTACATATTAAGAGACTTTCTGTATGTACACCCAGATGTCATTCACCTTTGTACAAACATTGTATCTTGCAGAAATATAGTGTCTGAGTCTAAATTAGTCTGTAATGCACCTGGTACGTGTGAAAAAATTACGATGTGTTTCCTTAAGACACCTGCTGTCCCTGTTCACTTAGCAGTAAGTAGGTACAGTGGACCCTCGGTTTTCGTGTTTAATTAATCCGTTCCAGAGGGATCGGCTAAAACTGAAATCGGCGAAAACTGAAACCATTTTCCCCATAAGAAATAATGTAAATTCAATTAATCTGTTCCAGACACCCAGAAGTATTAAAAAAAATTTTTTTTTGGGGGGCCTTAAAAATAGATTTACATGCACAAAAGAATGAACATTCAACTTGACACTTACCTTTATTGAAGACTGATGTTGCTGGATGGAAGACAGGGAGGAGGGGAGAGGGAAGAGAGGCTATTCTTTGGAAAGGGAATCCCCCTCCATAAGGACTCTAGGTACCAAGTTCTCATCTGGTGTCACTTCCCTTCTTTGTCTTTTAATGCCACTAGGACCAGCTTGAGAGTCACTGCACACCTGTGGCACTAAATATCTGTCCAGAGAGCTCTGTTGCTGGCATCTCTTTAAGGGAGGGGCGAGACGTTTTGAGTGATAAAAAATATAGAAATCGAAAAATTATGGAAAAAAAATGTTTACTTACCGAAAAATAGTGCATAATTCTGGCAACATTTTGATGTAATCGGCGTGTTTCTATCATATTTCTAAGTATGTTTTTACTAAAAAGTATTTTTTTTTATCTTTCACTTAGGAAGAGGACATGTTGGCAATTAGTCAGTTTTTTTTTTTTTTTTACCCCCAAAATTGTGATTTTTATGATTGTTTCACTTGAAATACACTACATGGCAACTTCTGTGAGGAGTGTAGTGAGTGAGCGGTGGAGGAAGCAGCTCAGTAGCCTTCAGGCTTCCAATGAGAACAGAGGAGTATAGTGCTCTGAAGTTTGGCGTGCCATTACCTAAGAGTTTTACACAAACATAATTACGTGTATCAATATCTCAGGAATAAGTTATTGACATTATAAATCCTCTCATACAAAGAGTATTTATCAGAGCATCATGATTCTTTCGTAGGTTATTGAGGAATGATGGTTCTATTGAATTACAGGGAGAGTTTGCGATATGTTTTACGTTTTGTTAGTGATTTTTTCCCAAACAAATTTAAAAAAAAAAAATGTCTTTCAACATTTTGTATAATGCAATCTATTGACAGAAAGCTCAAACCGCTCTGTAATTCGAAAACCAAACTCTTCGTCTTTCATCTAATTTCAGCTAGAACATTGTATGTCTAAATTTGTAGGAGAGGATTTGCCCTAAGCCCTATCAAATAGAGCACTTTTTTTTTTATTTAACTGTAAGGCAAAACGTCACTAAAAACACAGTACAGTGGACCTTCGGCTAACAATCTTTATCCGTTCCAGGAGCTAGACCTTTACCCGAAAAAAACGTTATTCGAAACCTTATTTCCCATAAGAAATAATGTAAATACAATTAATCCGTTCCAGACATTCAAAAATATTCACAAAAAAAATAATTTTTTAAAGAATAACTATAGTTTTACATACAGAAAACACACACAAATACTACATACAATATTAAATTTATAAATAAATATTGAAATAAACATTTAAAATAACATTTACTTTCCTTTATTGAAGAGACTTGCTGGCATCTGGAAGATAGGGAGGAGGAGTGAGGGAGTGCTTAGTTTTTGGAAGGGAAATCCCCTTCCATAAAGACTTCAGGTAAGAAGTCCTTATCTGGGGTTACTTCCCTTCTTTGTCTTTTAATGCCACTAGGACCAGCTTGAGAGTCACTAGAACTCTTCTTAGAAAAATAACTGTTCAGAGTCCTCTGTTTCTGGCACCTGTTTAACATTTTCCTGAAGTGCAACATGGCTCTGTCACTGAACTGATTGCACAGATGGCTCATTTCAGCTTGCTCAGGGTGGTTTTGTTCAACAAATGTCTTCAATTCAATCCACTTTGAACACATGTCCCTAAGCACTGAAGAAGGCACCTCCTTCACTCCCTCTTTCTCCTCCTGTGAAGCAATAACCTCAGCTCTGGTCTCATGCTGTTCCACTTCCAGCTCTTCAGTTGTTAGCTCTACCCTGTGGTCCTCCACTAACTCTTCCACATCCTCACCACTCTCCTCCAACCCCAGGCTGTTCCCCAATGCCACAATATCTTCCATAATATCTTCCACAACAGGCACAGGGTCGTCAGTGTCAGGGTCAGCCTCAAATTTTTCAAAATCCCTCTTTTCAACACAATCTATCCACAGTGGTCTCCAAGCAGAATTCAAAGTCCTGGAAGTCACTCCCTCCCAAGCATTACCTATAAGGCCTATGCAATGCACGATATTGAAGTGATCTTTCCAGAACTCTCTTAGGGTCAATGCACAGGCTGAGGTTACATCAAAGCACCTTTGAAACAATGCTTTGGTGTACAGTTTCTTGAAGTTGGAAATGATCTGCTGGTCCATGGGCTGGATGAGAGGAGTGGTGTTAGGAGGCAAGAACTTCACTGTGATGAAACTAAACTTATCAGACAAAAAGTCATCCAAGTTGTGAGGATGAGCAGGAGCATTGTCCAGTACCAGGAGGCACTTGAGTGGCAATTTCTTTTCCAGGAGGTATTTCTTCACACTAGGGCCAAACACTGCAGTCAACCATTCCACGAAAAAGTCCTTAGTGACCCATGCATTAGTGTTAGCCTTCCAATGCACACACAAATTATTCCTGTTAACATTGTGTTTCTTGAAGGTTCTGGGATTTTCTGAGTGATACACCAGTAAAGGCTTCACTTTAAAATCACCACTGGCATTGGCACACAACATGAGAGTTAGCCTGTCTTTCATAGGCTTGTGTCCTGGCAGTGCCTTTTCCTCCTGAGTAATGAAGGTCCTCTTTGGCATTTTCTTCCAAAAGAGGCCTGTTTCATCATAGTTAAACACTTGTTGGGGTTCGAATTTTTCAGTGTCTATGAACCCCTTGAATTCCTGCACAAATTTTTCAGCTGCACGTTTGTCTGAGCTGGCTGCCTCACCATGCCTCACAACACTGTGTATGCCACTACATTTCTTAAACCTCTCAAACCAGCCTCTGCTGGCTTTAAAATCACTCGCATCAGCACTGGTTCCAGGCATTGTCTTGACAAGATCTGTGTGCAACTGCCTTGCCTTTTCACAAATTATCGCCGTGGAAATACTATCACCCGCTATCTGTTTTTGATTGATCCACACCAGCAATAACTTCTCAACCTCATCCACTGTTTGTTTCGTAAACATATCAACCCCTTTTGCAACATTAGCTTCCTTGATTTCTATTCTCTTTGCCAGGATAGTGGTGATAGTAGATTGTTTTTTTCCGTACATCCTGGCAAGCTCACCCACCTCATATTTTTCAACAATCTCTTTCTTCAGTTCGATGGTGTTCCTCATTCTTTACCACAGGGGTGCCACTAGGAAGCTTCTTTGGACCCATGGTGACTTATTTCACAGTGACAATCACTAAACCACCAAAAAAGACACCAAATGTATTGTGAATGTTTGAAAGAGAGCGCTGGGTATTGTTCACTCAAGTGTAAACAATGCTGGACTGGCGTCCTGGGAGGAGGCGCGCAAGCGCAGAGCGGGCAGACAGGTCTTGTATGTATCGCTAAGTGAGTAAATATCGCTACCTGAGAAAAATATTGACCGTAAAAAGCAACCGTTAACCGAACAAATCATTATCTGGAATGATCGTTAGCCGAGGGTCCACTGTATCTAGGTTTCAAATGGTGCTTAATTCACAGACAAGTTCCCATTGAAATTTTAGCAAAATAAAAAAAAAATGATGAAAACGTCTCGCCCCTTCCTTAAAATGTCCCTAAAATGGGACAAGAGATTGTTACTGTACATGTTGCCGAGATGGATTGCAACATCTTTGTCAGGGTGATGTTCCTCCACAAATGAATGCATCATAGTCCACATTGCACAAATCTCCTTAATCTTTGAAGAAGGCACCTTACATCTCTCTTCCTCCTTCATTGAAGCAATTTCCTGAGTTGTGGTTTGATGGTGTTGCACCTCAAGCTCTTGCAGCTCTTCAGTGGTTAGATCTTCATTGTGGTCCTCCACCAACTCTTCCACATCCTCGCCCCTCACATCCAACCCCATGGAATTCCTCAATGCCACAATACTTTCCACAACTTCCATAGGCTCCTCAGGGTCAGCCCCAAACCCTTCAAAATCCCTCTCTTGGACACAATCTGGCCACAACTTTCTCCAAGCAGAGTTCATCATCCTGGAAGTTACTCCCTGGCAAGCCTTATCTATAAGGCTTATGCACTGGAAGATATTGAAGTGATCCCTCCAGAACTCTCTTAAGGTCAATTCAGAGTCCGAGGTTATGTCAAAGCACCTTTGAAACATTGCTTTGGTGTACAGTTTTTTGAAGTTAGAAATGACCTGCTGGTCCATGGGCTGGATGAGAGGAGTGGTGTTAGGAGGCAAGAACTTCACTGTTACAAAACTGAATTCCTTAGACAATTGGTCTTCCAAGTCTTGAGGATGAGCAGGAGCATTGTCCATTACCAGGAGGCACTTGAGTCCCAATTTCTTTTCCAGGAGGTATTTCTTCACACTCGGGCCAAACACTTGATTAAACCATTCTAGGAAAATTTCCCTCGTGACCCATGCCTTAGTGTTGGCTTTCCACATCACACAATTTACTCTTGATGACACTGTTTTTTCTTGAACACACTGGGATTTTCAGAGTGATACACAAGTACGTAAAGGCTTCAATTTTAAATAACAAAAAAGGCACAATACCGTGACTGGAACAATACACACACAACCCGCACATATAAAAGGAGAAGAGCTTACGACGACGTTTCGGTCCGACTTGGACCATTTACGAAGTCACACTAACACGAAGGACAGGAGGAAGGGGTAATTTATAGGCAAGCAGACAGGGGAGGGCACAAGAAAGTGGTGGAGGGGTAATGGAGGCAGTAGAGATAGTGGTAGTGGTAGTAGTAGTGGAGTCAGTCATAAACTAGGAAAGGAGCACTGCAAAGATGCTGGCGGCCCGTAAGGGTAAGAACAAGAACACAGTGGGGAAAAATAAAATGAAATAGAGGACAAATACAAGGCAAAAGAAAAGAAAAGAAAGAGAACCCTTTTATATGTGCGGGTTGTGTGTGTATTCAATTTTAAATCCCCACTAGCATTACTACACAACAAGAGAGTTAGCCTGTCTTTCATAGGCTTGTGTCCTGGCAGTGACTTTTCCTCCTGCGTGATGTAGGTCCTCCTTGGCATTTTCTTCCAAAACAGGCCTGTTTCATCACAATTAAACGCTTATTCGGGTTTGAAATTTTCAACCTGTACATATTCTTTGAATTCGCCCACAAATTTTTCGTTATCGTATTCACCCCTTTCGCAACATTAGCTTCCGTGATTTCTCTTCACCACAATGGAACTGATGGTTGATAGGGTCTTAGTGTATATCCTGCCAAGCTCGGCAATACGTACGCCACTATCATATTTTTCTATTTCTTTCTTAAGTTCTACGGTGTTCCTCACTTTCTTTACTAAAGGACTTGCACTAGGAGCTTTCTTTGGGCCCATGGTGGCTTATTTAGTAGTCACACACAATAATCAAGGGCCAAAACAATGGATTGTTAAGAAATGTTTTGTATGAACTCACAGGATAATGTTCACTCAACCAGAAACAATGCTACACTGCCTGAGAATGTGCGTGGGAGGCGGGCTTGCGGGCTTTGTGTGTGCACTGGGCACTGGACAGGTTCCATACCATCAACGAAAACAAAGACGAAATATTTCCACGAAAAAGTGCACGAAAACTGAAATCGGCGAAAATGGAGATACATACACGAAAACCGAGGATCCACTGTACCTGGGTGTTAGTTTCCTTACACCTGCTGTCAGTGTTCACCTAGCAGTCAGTAGGTATCTGGGGGACTGATAACCTTATCTTCCACTGTCAGTATCGGACTGTTGAAGCCACTGGTTAAGGAAACGCAGATGTTGCAAGATTCAACCTGTCAGCATTGCACACCATCAGTAATATCCATTTTTTATTAAATTTTCAGGACATACAGCGGATTGATCAATCTGGTGGAGATGGTGGGAGGGTCCACTCTATTTCCAGCAGTTGAATATTACCTGTTTATACGGCCCTCTATAGTTGATCATTCTTTTCTACTGTGTCTGCTTAGGCAATGGATCAAACAAAAGCTGGATCCAGTTGACTGATGACCAGTTGATGATCAACTGTACCACATTCAACTCTCCTGTGATATTTTATGCCATTCAATTTTGTTTCTTCAACTGCAGTTAATAAGTTGCATCCAGAATTGACCAATGCACCCTATTTAGGCCATCCGACAGGCGGAAATTGACTGTCCGAGCCTCCGTCAATCGGAACAGTGTCAAAAGCTCGTACAATAAACACTGGGGATATTAAGCCTGGAACGGGTAAGGGTTCGAATCTGTGGCCAATATGCTAACAGCTGGACCAGCTACCTGTTGTGTGTATTTCTATACACCATAGGGAGGGTAGTATTGTTTATTTCTATTCACCATAATATAATATAATAATATCTTTATTTACTACAAGTACATGGTATACAGGCCTAGCTGACATCAATGACATACTACTACATATAGAAAGCCCCTTGTTATGCAGAGTATTTCGGGCAAATTAGGTCAGTGTCCCAGGATGTGACCCACACCAGTCGACTAACGCCCAGGTGAACATAGACAACAGGTGTAAAGAAACATGCCCAGTGTTTCTACCCTGGCTGGGAATCGAACACACCATAAGGAGGTTAGTATTGCGTATTTCTATACACCATAGTGAGGTTATTATTGTATATTTCTGTACACCACATTTTCACAGATGAATTCCACACCAGTGTGACTGTGTTGTGCTCTAGCCCAAGGCCCCTCAAAGCTGCCATCGCGACTCAAAATCACAAGACGATTGGGCTGCAATTGTGGCATTACGATTTTTAAGTCGAGAATATCGTAAGTTGAACAAATAACTAGTGTCAGTGAATAAGTCAATAAACAAATAATTATTGTAACTAACTAAATACCAGTATTGAAAAGTCTGAATGAATATAAGTTAGGGACTTGCTGCCTTCATGCTGGCTAATTATCCTAAGTTTCATCTCCAAAGTTATTGCTGCCGCACCATTGTAAAGTTGAACCATTGTAAAGTTGAACCATCATAAAGTTGAATCATCGTAAGTTAAGGAGAACTTGTATATTACAAGAAATACTGTACATTAACCACTTGAGGGTCAGTGCTGTTGTTCCACGGGTTCAAAGCCCAGGTCAATGCCGTTGTTCTATGGGTTCAAAGCCCGGGTCAGTGCAATTGTTCTATGGGTTCTAAGTCCAGGTCAGTGCCGTTGTTCTACGCCACGAGCTTAGCTCACTCGGATAAGCTGTGAGTGGTAAATTTGGGCCTAGGTAAGAGAGAATGGGTCTATGTGGTAAGTGTGCACCATATAAAAAAATTCCTGCCCCACGCAGTGCATAATGAGAAAAAAACTGCTACCATGATTTGGTTTAAAACAGTGACTTTGCGGTGTATTTTCGTATGGTTTTTATGGTTGTATTCGCGGTTTCTTGGTCTCATTTGATAGAATGGACACTGGAAATAGAGATGATTTTGACTGGTTTTAGGACTGAAAGCAGCTTGAAATTGAGCTCAAAGCGGAAATGTTCAATTTTTGCCAATGTTCAAGAGTAAACAAATCACATCACGCATCCAATACATGTCATCTGGTGAGTCCAATATGTGTTCACGAATGTGCTGATATTATTTATATAATTATTACAATATTGCATAACAGTAAATCTTCTATTACAGTGGACCCCCGAGTTTCGTAAAAACTTCACTCCTGAAGTCTGCTCAAGTGCCATTACCGAACGAATTTACTCCCTTAAGGAAAAATTTCACGTAGGTTAGTCTATTTCAGACCCCCAAAAATACAACTCCACAAGAACTTACAAAATTATACTTACATAATTGCACGATTTCCGGGGTATTCGTTAACCGAGGGTCCACTGTATTTGTGTGAATAAAAATTCTTTGTGTGAATAAAAAATCAAAATGGAATTCATGTGTTAAGCCTGGAAATGTAACTAATGAACAGAGGAAATGTTTTTTAGTGCCAGGAATGCCTGCATTGTTTATTCTGGACCCTAATTTGAAATGGGAATAGTATTTTGAAGTTTGTGTGAAATTGGCCTAATTACCAATTTCTCATCACTATTGGGTAGCTGAAATAGTTGATTGGGCAGTTTCTTGTGCTCATTCGCTAAAATGGAAGACATTCTAGTGAAATAGCTAAGAATTTGGTCAACTGGAACAATGTAATTGACCTAAAATAAGAGTCAAAGTGGACAAAATTGCTGATACATGTATGTAAATATCGCTGGTACAACAAAATTCGTGAGAGTATAATTTCATCAGTTTTCCATCAAATTTCGTACTTTTTGTTTTGTTACCTTCAGAAAAAAAGTTTCTCTACCATTTCATAAGAAAAAATAACAATATTTTTTTAAAAATTCTTGGACCCTATGGACAAGTCTCAGATCGGGGGTCTGGACCCTCAAAGGGTTAAGGTATCAGAAGCACAGTTTAACCAGCAAATTTTGCCCATTACAGATGCTCCCTGCTTTATGATGGTTCGACTTATGATATTTCGACTTTACAATGATTTGACTTATGATATTCCAACTTTATGATGGTTTGACTTCTGTAATTTTGACTTTATATGGTTTGACTTATGATATTTCAGCTTCACAGTGGTACGACTTATGAAATTTTGACTTTACAATGCCTCAACTTATGAAATTTTGACTTTATGAGGATTCGACTTATGATATTTGAACTTCACAGTGGTATGACTTATGAAATTTTGACTTTACAATGCCTCAACTTATGAAATTTTGACTTTATGATGATTTGACTTATGATATTTCAACTTTATGATGGTGAGGAAGCAATAACTTTGGAGATGAAACCTAAGATAATTACCCAGCATGAAGGCAGCAAGTCCCTAATTTGTATTTATTTATTGACTTCAATACTGGTACAGTGGACCCCCGAGTAACGAGCAAAATTCATTCCAGAAGCCTGCTCAAGTGTCATTACCGAACGAATTTACTCCCTTAAGAAATAATGTCAAGTAGGTTAGTCCATTTCAGACCCCCAAAAATACACTTACAAAAGCACTTACAATATTATACTTACATAATTGTACGATTTCCAGGGTGCTCGTTACTCGGGGGTCCACTGTATTTAGTTACAATAATTATTTGTTTATTGACTTATTCACTGACACTAGTTATTTATTGACTTATTTATTTACCATATCATATTCAGCTTACAATATTTTCAACTTACGGTGGGTTAGTCAAAATTTAATAACATCGTAAGTCGAGGAGCACCTTTTAAAAGTGCAGTAGTTTATGGGGATCAGTCCCTCAGAAAGACATATATGTAGTAGTTACAAGGGATCAGTCCCTCAGTAAGACATATAATAGTTACAGGGAATCAGTCCCTCAGTCTTCAATATTTTAGAGATGATTGAAGTTGTTTGAGGGGATCAGTCCCTCACTTCCCCATCAATTCTCCACAACCCTAACACACTTCAAGTTGAACCTCTCTCCACTGACCCAGTCTTGCTGTACCCCACAGATGTCACGGGAGAGTCAACCGGGTCTTGAACCACAGACACTGAGGACATCGCTGCGTCACTGTACCCACAGCAACACTGCCAAGGCTCAAAAGTGTGGGTATCCTTATGGACATTTGAACCCCACATCTGCCCGCAACCGCTCAGTGAGTTGTGTTATATCTTCAACCCTTGCTCCACTCTGAGCGATGTTTACTTTAGTTACCCCTCTTGTACATATTATTATTATACTTAAGTTATCCCTTTTGTGTGTGTTATATTGCCTTAGTTACTCCTTTTGTACATATTACAGTGGTACCCCGGTTTACGATATTTTTTCTTTCCAGAATGCTGTTCAAGTGCCATTACCAAACAAATTTATCCCCATAAGGAATAATGTAAAATAGACTAGTCCTTTTAGACCCCCAAAAATACACTTACAAAAGCATTTAAAAAAATAAACTTACATAAAAGGGGCGAGTTTGGGGACCATCGTAAACCGGGGTACCACTGTATTTTATTCCCTTAGTTACCTCTTATGTACACATTATTACCTTAGTTACCCCTCTTGTGTGTTATATTACCTTAGTTACCCTTCTTGTGTGTTATATTACCTTAGTTACCCTTCTTGTGTGTTATATTACCTTAGTTACCCTTCTTGTGTGTTATATTACCTTAGTCACCCCTCTTGTGTGTGTTATATTACTTTAGTTACCCTCTTGTGTGCGTTATATTACCTTAGTTACCCCTCTTGTGTGCATTATATTACCTTAGTTACCCCTCTTGTGTGCATTATATTACCTTAGTTACCCCACTTGTGTGTGTTATATTACCTTTGTTACCTCTCTTGTACACATTATTACCTTAGTTACCCCTCGTGTGTGTTATATTACCTTAGTTACCCCTCTTGTGTGTGTTACATTACCTTAGTTACCCCTCTTGTGTGTTATATCTTCAACCCTTTCTCCACTCTGAGCAATATTTACTTTAGTTACCCTTGTACATGTTAAATTATTACCTTAGTTATCCCCTGTGTGTGTTTATTACTTTAGTTACCCCTTTTATGTATTATGTTAGTTACCCCTCTTGTACGTGTTATATTATTACAGTATTGTTCACTCTTACATTATTTTAAAAGTAATTTTTAAAGGTAATTTTGAAATGTAAGTTTTACAAGTAATTTTAAAGGTAATTTAAAAATACAGTGGTACCCCGACTTACGATATTTTTTCATTCCAGAATGCTGTTCAAGTGCCATTACCAAACGAATTTATCCCCATAAGGAATGATGTAAAATAGACTAGTCCTTTTAGACCCCCAAAATTACACTTACAAAAGCATTTAAAAAAATAAACTTACATAAAAGGGTGAGTTTGGGGACCATCGTAAGTCGGGGTACCACTGTATAATTTTTAAATGTAATTTTAAAATTTATTTTTTACAAGTACAGTGGTACCCCGACTTACGATATTTTTTCATTCCAGAATGCTGTTCAAGTGCCATTACCAAACGAATTTATCTCCATAAGAAATTATGTAAAATAGACTAGTCCTTTTAGACCCCCAAAATTACACTTACAAAAGCATTTAAAAAAATAAACTTACATAAAATGGTGAGTTTGGGGACCATTGTAAGTCGGGGTACCACTGTACAGTGGAACCCCGGTTAACGAAAAAAATTCATTGCAGAAGCCTGCTCAAGTGCCATTACCGAATGAATTTACTTCCTTAAGAAAAAATGTCATTTAGGTTAGTCTATTTCAGACCCCCAAAAATACACTTCCACAAGCACTTACAATATTATACTTACATAATTGCACGATTTCCGGGGTGTTCGTTAACCGGGGTTCCACTGTACAGTGGTCCCTCGGTTTTCGTGCATCTCCAAACTCGAACATTTATGTAAGTGTATTTTCATAAGTGCTGTTGCAAGTGTATTTTTGGGGGTCTGAAATACACTAACCTACGTGACATTATTTCTTAAAGAAGTAAATTCGTTCGGTAATGGCACTTGAGCAGCATTCTGGAACGAATTTTCGGCGAAAACCAAGGGACCACTGTAATTTTTATAGGTATGTAATTTTAAAATGTAATTTTTATAAGTAATTTTTATAGGTAATTTTAAAATGTAATTTTTAAAGGTAATTTTGAAATGTAATTTTTAAAAATTAAGGGTGATTTTTGGGGGACGGTAAACCACGGTTAAGCAAAACCGGGGATTTGTGGGTTGTAATGTAGAGTGGTATTAACAAGGCATGGGTTATGGAGTGGTCACTTTTAATTATGTATTATTAAAAAAAATGAGGTAAAAAATTGTATTTTAGAAAAAT
The DNA here is from genome assembly GCA_009830355.1 of Cherax destructor. NCBI lineage: Eukaryota > Metazoa > Arthropoda > Malacostraca > Decapoda > Parastacidae > Cherax > Cherax destructor. The sequence goes on along the minus strand of WNWK01003332.1, from coordinate 114,511 downwards.
TTGTAGTAGAAAGGTAGCGAAAAAATTACAATTCAGTTTACAATAGGGAATGTGTTTTGTTTGGGCAGCGTTTACGTGTACTCCTCACTTAACAACTGAGTTGCATTTTCTTGTACTCATTGTAACTCGCCTAATGACCATACAGTGGTACCCTGAGTTTCGTACTGCTCCTAACTCGAACAATTATGTAAGTGTATTTTTGTAAGTGCTTTTGTAAGTATTTTTGGGAGTCTGAAACGGACTAATCTAATTTACATTATTCCTTATGGAAACAAATTCGTTCGGTAACGGCACTCGAACAGCCTTCTGGAACGAATTACAGTGGACCCTCGCTATTCAAACACTCCAAAACTCACCCTTTTATGTAAGTTTATTATTGTAAGTGCTTTTATAAGTGTATTTTTGGGGATCTGAAATGGACTAATCTAATTTACATCATTCCTTATGGGAATAAATTCGTTTGGTAACAGCACTTGAACAGCATTCTGGAATGAGGGTGAGTTTTGGAGTGTTCAAATAGCGAGGGTCCACTGTATGGCCAAAACTCGGGGTACCACTGTATGTACAATTACTGCACTGTTACTGCCTTATTAATCTTAAGTTAGTCTTAAGTTTGCCCGAAATGCTCTGCATATAAAAGGGCTTTTGGCAAAACATATTCACCCAATTGTTGTACTCCTTTGTACAAACATGTATCATGCTAAAAATAAAATTATTATTACAGTGGTGCCCCGAGTTCCATACTTTATTCGTTCCAGAATGCTGTTCGAGTGCCGTTACTGAACGAATTTGTTCCCATAAGGAATAATGTAAATTAGATTAGTCCGTTTCAACCCCCAAAAATACACTTACAAAAAGCACTTACAATAATACACTTACATAGTTGTTTGAGTTGGGAGCAGTACAAAACTCTTGGTACCACTGTACGTATTAATATAAGAGGAGGTCGGTAAGCGAATTGGTCATTAAGCGAGGAGCATGCTGTACTGGTAGTGGGTTTGTGTCAACCATCTTTAGATATTGTTTTAATGTCACTTTTGCACCATTTATAACATTTTTAATATGTATTTTTAAATGTTTATACAATAGTGTACTGTACAGTGGACCCCCGAGTATCGTAATTAATCCGTTCCAGGAGCTAGTACTTAACACGAAGTTTTCAAAATTCGAACCATTATTTCCCATAAAAAATAATGTAAATACAATTAATCCGTTCCACAAAAAAATATTCACATATAAAATAATTAAAAACAATATATATATACAGTGGTACCCCGGTTTACGATATTTTTTCATTCCAGAATGCTGTTCAAGTGCCATTACCAACGAATTTATCTCCTAAGAAAAGTTGTAAAATAGACTAGTCCTTTAGACCCCCAAAATTACACTTACAAAAGCATTTAAAAATAAACTTACATAAAAGGTGAGTTTGGGGACCATCGAAACGGTACCACTGTATATACATTTACTTACCTTTATTGAAGAGTTGCAGGCATCTGGAAGATAGAGTAATGAGTAATGAAGGTCCTCTTGGGCATTTTCTTCCAAAACAGGCCTGTTTCATCACAATTAAACACTTGTTGGGGAGGAATTCTTCAGCCTCTCTGAAGGGAAATCCCCACTCCCTGCATGCCTGCTACACTCCCTGCATGACTGCTACACTCCCTGCATGACTGCTACACTCCCTGCATGCCTGCTACACTCCCTGCATGAATGCTACACTCCCTGCATGAATGCTACACTCCCTGCATGCCTGCTACACTCCTTGCATGCCTGCTACACTCCCTGCATGAATGCTACACTCCCTGCATGCCTGCTACACTCCCTGTATGCCTGCTACACTCCCTGCATGCCTGCTACACTCCCTGCATGCCTGCTACACTCCCTGCATGAATGCTACACTCCCTGCATGAATGCTACACTCCCTGCATGAATGCTACACTCCCTGCATGAATGCTACACTCCCTGCATGAATGCTACACTCCCTGCATGAATGCTACACTCCCTGCATGAATGCTACACTCCCTGCATGCCTGCTACACTCCCTGCATGAATGCTACACTCCTGCATACCTGCTAAACTCCCTGCATGGCTGCTACACTCCCTGCATGAATGCTAACCTCCCTGCATGAATGCTACACTCCCTGCATACCTGCTAAACTCCTGCATGGCTGCTACACTCCCTGCATGAATGCCTAAACTCCCTGCATGCCTGCTACACTCCCTGCATGAATGCTACACTCCCTCCATGAATGCTGCCACAGGGGTGCCACTAGGAAGCTTCTTTGGACCCATGGTGACTTATTTCACAGTGACAATCACTAAAGCATCAAAAAAAACACCAAATGTAGTGTGAATGTTTGAAAGAGCGCGCTAGGTAATGTTCTCTCAATGGTAAACAACGCTTCACTGGCGGCGTCCCGCGCAGGCGCGGAGCAGGCGGACAGGTCTAATACGTTACGAAACACGAGCGGTTTTACGATTCTCGAAGTCGTAAAAAGCTTACGAAACACGATGTTTACGAAGTAAGAATCTTTCGAAACTCGGGGGTCCACTGTACAGTGGAACCTCGGTTTTCGTTTTTAATTTGTTCCAGAGAGTCTGACAAAAACAAAATTCGACAAAAACTAAAGCAATATTTCTCATAAATAATGTAAATCCAATTAATCCGTTCCAGACACCCAAAAATATTAACAAAAAATACATTTTATAGAGAATAACTATACAGTGGTACCTCGAGTTACGATGGTCCCCAAAAATCGCCCTTTTATGTAAGTATATTTTTTTAAATGCTTTTGTAAGTACAGTGGTACCCCGACTTACGATATTTTTTCATTCCAGAATGCTGTTCAAGTGCCATTTCCAAACGAATTTATCTCCATAAGAAATGATGTAAAATAGACTAGTCCTTTTAGACCCCCAAAATTACACTTACAAAAGCATTTAAAAAAATCAACTTACATAAAAGGGTGTGTTTGGGGACCATCGTAAGTCGGGGTACCACTGTATATTTTTGGGGGTGTAAAAGGACTAGTCTATTTTACATTATTCCTTATGGGGATAAATTTGTTTGGTAATGGCACTTGAACAGCATTCTCGAACGAAAAAATATCGTAACTCGAGGTACCACTGTAGTTTTACATACAGAAAACAGTGAGAAATAAATATAAAGTACAGTGGACCCTCACTATTCGAACACTCCAAAACTCACCCTTTTATGTAAGTTTATTATTGTAAGTGCTTTTATAAGTGTATTTTTGGGGGTCTGAAATGGACTAATCTAATTTACATCATTCCTTATGGAAATAAATTCATTTGGTAACAGCACTTGAACAGCATTCTGGAATGAGGGTGAGTTTTGGAGTGTTGGCGTATGGAAGACGGCGAGGAGGGGAGAGGGAGGAGAGTTTATTGTTTGGAAGGGGTGCGGTGGGGACAATACGAGAGCACTGTATTAACATCCGGGGTCTCAGACTATTCAACATCTTACCAGAAGATATCCGAAACATGGCTGGAACCAGTGTAGAAGCCTTCAAGAGGAAACTGGACAAGTATCTTCATCGGGTGCCAGATCAACCAGGCTGTGATGGATATGTGGGGCAGCGGGCCTCCAGCAGCAACAGCCTGGTTGACCAGGCAAGCACCAGACGAGCCTGGCCCATGGCCGGGCTCAGAGAGTAGATAAACTCTCAAAACTCTTCAAAGGTATATCAAAGGGGTTACTTCTCTTCTTTGTCTTTTACTGGCACTGGACCCCTGTCGCACAAAAAATCTGTCCAGAGAGGTCTGTTTCTGGCGTCTCTTTAAGATTTGCCTAAAATGGGACAAGGCATTGTCATTGAACAATCATTACCACCCTCTACCACCATCACAACCACTACCACCATCACAACCACTACCACCCTCTACCACCATCACAACCACTACCACCCTCTACCACCATCACTACCACCCTCTACCACCATCACTACCACCCTCTACCACCATCACTACCACCATCACTACCACCCTCTACCACCCTCTACCACCATCACTACCACCCTCTACCATCATCAAAGCCAGACTTGACTCAGAATGCGTGTGCGTGGGATGCTTAGTATGGGCGCGGGCAGGCAGACACATTCGGTACGGCAGACGAAAACCAAGGTGACGAACGATAACTGGGACAATATTGTGACAAAAAAAAGTTGTTGAAAACTGAATTCAACAAAAACCAGGGCAAATGAAAACCAAGGTTCCACTGTACAGTGGTACCTCGGTTAACAATATTTTTTCGTTCCAGAATGCTGTGCAAGTGCCATTACCAAACAAATTTATCCCCATAAGGAATAATGTAAAATAGACTAGTCCTTTTAGACCCTCCAAAAATACACTTACATGAGCATTTAAAAAAATAAATTTACATAAAAGGGCGAGTTTGGGGACCATCGTTAACCGAGGTACCACTGTATATTGTATTAAGCATAAGAGAGGAAATCAATTCTAATATACAGTGGAACCCCACCTAACGAACGCTCCATACAGTGAACAAATCGCGTAATGAACGCTTTTTTCACAAAATATTTTTCTCACGTAGCGAACATTTACTCGTGAAGCGAACCGTACCAGACCGTTTCGCCTGCCCTGCGCTTGCACGGTGAGGCGGACAGGACGCCAGTCAAGCGTTGTTTACACTTGAGAGAACATTACCCAGTGCACTCTTTCAAACATTCACAATAATTTTGTTGTGTTTATTGTTGGTTAAGTGATTGTTACTGTGAAATAAGTCACCATGGGTTCAAAGAAGCTTCCTAGTGGCACCCCTGTGGTAAAGAGAGTGAGGACCACCATCGAACTGAAGAAAGAGATTGTAAAAAAATATGAGAGTGGCGTACATGTGAGTGAGCTTGCCAGGATGTACAACAAAAACAAATCTAGTATCGGCACTATCCTGGCAAAGAGAAATGAGATCAAGGACGCTAATGTTGCAAAAGGGGTTGATATGTTAACGAAAAAGAAATCGAAAACAGTGGATGAGGTTGAGAAGTTGTTGATGGTGTGGATAAACAATAAACAATTAGCAGGTGATAGTATTTTCACGGTGATAATTTGTGAAAAGGCAAGGAAGTTGCACGCAGATCTTGTCAAGACAATGCCTGGAAACAGTCTACCTGGAGTCTACCTGGAGAGAATTCCAGGGGTCAACGCCCCCGCGGCCCGGTCCGTGACCAGGCCTCTTGTTGGACCAGAGCCTGATCAACCAGGCTGTTACTGCTGGCCGCACGCAGTCCAACGTACGAACCACAGCCCGGCTGATCAGGTACCGACTTGAGGTGCCTGTCCAGTGCCTGCTTGAAGACAGCCAGTGGCTTGTTGGTAATCCCCCTGATGTATGCTGGGAGGCAGTTGAGGAGAGTGATTTTAAAGCCAGCAGAGGCAGGTTTGAGAGGTTTAAGAAACGTAGTGGCATACACAGTGTTGTGAGACATGGTGAGGCAGCCAGCTCAGACAAACGTGCAGCTGAAAAGTTTGTGAGTGAATTTAAGGGGTTCGTAGGTAGAGAGAGAGAAGGAGGTGCCTTCTTCAGTGCTTAAGGAAATTTGTTCCAAGTGGAACGATGTGCAAAGTTTTGTTGAAAAACACCACCCTGAGCAAGCTGAAATGAGCCATCTGTGCAACCACTTCAGTGGCAGAGCCATGTTGCACTTCAGGAAAATATTAAACAGGCGCCAGAAACAGAGGACTGTGGACAGTTATTTCACGAGGCAGGGATCAAGTGACTCTCAAGCTGGTCCTAGTGGCATTAAAAGAAAAAGAAGTGAAGTAACCCCAGATAAGGACTTGTTACCTGAAGTCTTTTTGAAGGGGGATTCCCCTTCCAAACACTAACACACTCCCCCTGTCATCCTCCCTATCTTCCAGATGCCTGCAACTCTCTTCAATAAAGGTAAGTACAGTGGACCCCTGAGTTTCGTAAAAACTTCACTCCTGAAGTCTGCTCAAGTGCCATTACCGAACGAATTTACTCCCTTAAGGAAAAATTTCACGTAGGTTAGTCTATTTCAGACCCCCAAAAATACACTTCCACAAGAACTTACAAAATTATACTTACATAATTGCACGATTTCCGGGGTATTCGTTAACCGAGGGTCCACTGTACAGTGGACCCCTGAGTAACGTAAAAACTTCATTCCAGAAGCCTGCTCAAGTGCCATTACCGAACGAATTTACTCCCTTAAGGAATGATGTCACATAGGTTAGTCTATTTCAGACCACCAAAAATACACTTCCATAAGCACTTACAATATTATACTTACATAATTGTACGATTTCCGGGGTGTTCGTTACTCGGGGGTCCACTGTAAATGTTATTTATTAATCTGTTTTTTATTATTTAGTATTAAAATGTATTTTTTGTGAATATTTTTGGATGTCTGGAACGGATTAATTGTATTTACATTATTTCTTATGGGAAATAAGGTTTCGAATTACGAACTTTTCGTGTTAAGAACTAGCTCCTGGAACGGATTAAGTTCGTTAGTTGAGGGACCACTGTACATTACTTAGGTTTGCATACTGGTTGGAGAGCTGGTCGTAAGGCCAAGCGGTCGTTAAACTTGTAGGTCGTTAAGTGAGGAGTACGTGTATACGTGTTTAGAAAGCTGTCTAGACGGACAGTTCTCTTCATTACCCTGATACATACATGACAGGTGTTTCTAAGCCCATTGTAATCAGCAGAATGAAAATCTGGGACGTATAAGTCTTGCTATTGTACAGTAGAACCCCCATATCTGCAGATCCGGTTTCCGTTGTTTCAGTTATCCGTGGTTTACCCTGGCCTGAAAATAAGCCTTAATTTTGCTTAATAATGGCCCCAAAGAGCAAAAGTAGTGATGGTGACAGTTGTTCAAAACCTGAGAGAAGCTGTGAAGTGCTACCCAAGTGCTAATTCTTGACTTATTGTGCGTAATTTATCAATGAAACTTTGTCATGTGTGTATGTATGTAAATGAGAAAGAATTTACATATAGAGTTCGCTACTATCTGCGGTTTCGGGCATCCATGGTAGTTCTTGGAAGGTATCGCCCAGCGATACCAGGACACTACAGTCAACCCTCCGTTTTCGTGTATCTCCGTTATCGCTGATTTCAGTTTTCGCGCACTTTTTTCGTGGAAATATTGGCTCCGTTTTCGCTGATTGGCTCCATTTTCGTTGATTGTATGGAACCTGTCCAGTGCCCAGCGCACACACAAAGCCCGCAAGCCCGCCTCCCACGCACATTCTCAGGTAGTGTAGCATTGTTTCTGGTTGAGTGAACATTATCCTGCGAGTTCATACAAAACATTTCTTAACAATCCATTGTTTTTGGCCCTTGATTATTGTGTGTGACTGCTAAATAAGCCACCATGGGCCCAAAGAAAGCTCCTAGTGCCAGTCCTTTGGTAAAGAAAGTGAGGAACACTATAGAATTAAAGAAAGAAATAGTAGCAAAGTATCAAAGTGGAGTCGATAAAGGCTATAGCGCCAGCCAGCAATAAAGTGTAGCACTAACAGTGTAGCAAGTAAGTTAAGCGATTAACCCTTTGACTGTCGGAGGCCCCATTCTGAAACTGTATTCTATGTCGGAAAATTTTGGAAAAAAAAAATAATTTTTTCTTATGAAATTATAGAGAATCTTTTCCCGATGGTAATGACACCAAAAGTATGAAATTTGATTGAAAACTTACGGAATTACGCTCTCGCAAAGTTAGCGATGTCAATGATATAGTATACGCATCAGTGATTTCGCCGACTTTGAGCCCTATTTTCGGCCAATTCCATTGGGACAGTCGACCAAACTCATAGCTATTTCTTTAGAACTCCATTTGTTCTATTGATTGAGTACAAGAAATTACCAATTTACCGATTTCAACTACCCAATAAAGTGGTCAGAAAATGGCAATTTTGCCAATTTCATGCAAAATAAAAAAGATGTCAATTTCAAAATAGGGTCCAGAATAAACAATGCAGACATCCCTAGCACTAAAATAAGATGTTATCTATTTATTAGTCACGTCTTTAGGCCCCTCTTACATTACTCTTGCTTTTTATTTTGATTTTTTTATTCACACAAAAAATAGAAGATTTATTGTTATGCAGACTATTGCATTATTGTAAAAATTGTATAAATAATATCTGTGCACTTGTGAAAGAATATTAGACTCACCAGTTGATGTGTATTGGACGTGTGGTGTGATTTGTTTACTTTTGAACATTGGCAAAAATCGAACATTTCCGCTACTTTCAGCTCAATTTCAAGATCGTTTACATCATGAAACTAATCAAAATCATCTCTATTCCTGTAAGTATGTTTTCCATTCTATCAAATGAGACCATGGAAAAGAGAATACACCCATAAATACTATACGAAAATACACCTCAAAGTCTGCGTTTTAATCCAAAAATACGGTCGGAGTTTTTTTTTTCTCATTATGTACTGCTTGCTGCAGGATTTTTTTTATACTGCGCACACTGACCACACAGACCCATTCTCTCACATGTGGGCCTACCAGCTTTCTCCTGCTTGATTTGAGGCCGCTAGAATTTAGGTGTATAAAAACGTACGAAACATTGGCTCGTAAGACGTATATATACGTCCGAAACAGTCAAAGGGTTAAGCTATAGAAAAATGACAACACGAAACTTAACTCCTCCATTGTTGTTTGAGGAATATATGGACACTGACAAAAATGCCGCCCTTTGCCACCATCTCCTCCAAGGTAAGTGTAAATATGTATGTATTTCTTATTTATAAATTAAAGTGTAAATATTTCTTATTTATAAATTAAAGTGTAAATATTTCTTATTTATAAATTACGTACATTGTTTCAGTGTGAATACTGGTACCACCACCACCACTATATGTATGGCTTATGGTCAGTGGCCCTTATAAACCCAACAACAATAACACTATTACCAGTCCTCACATTCGTAATGACATATTTTATTCATTCTAGAGTATACAGTGGACCCCCGAGTAACGAACACCCTGGAAATCGTACAATTATGTAAGTATAATATTGTAAGTGCTTTTGTAAGTGTATTTTTGGGGGTCTGAAATGGACTAACCTACCTGACATTATTTCTTGAGGGAGTAAATTAGTTCGGTAATGGCACTTGAGCAGGCTTCTGGAATGAATTTTGTTCGTTACTCGGGGGTCCACTGTATATCATGTTTCTATGTTATTAATATTGTTTATTATGATATATTAGATGAATTGTGATAGATAAATATGCCGTAGAGCTGATATTAGTGTCAAATTGAAGCATTTTGTCCTGCCTCCAAACAATAAACTCGCCTCCCTCTCTCCTCTCCATCTTCCATACACCAACAAGAGTCTTCAATAAAGGTAAGTGTGATGTTAAATGTTCATTTATACATGTTATTAGTGCTTTATATTTATTTGTCATTCTTTTCTGTATGTAAATCTATATTTAATCTCTAAAAAATTATTTTTTGTTAATACTCCTGGGTGTCTGAAACGAATTAATTGAATTTACATTATTTCTTATGGGGAAAATGGTTTCAGTTTTCGACGATTTCAGTTTTAGTCAATCCCTCTGGAACGGATTAAGCATGAAAACGGAGGGTTGACTGTACTGTATAGTGTTCACTACTATCCAAGGTTTCTGGCATCAGCTGTAGTGGGTTCAGCTTGGACTATTAACTAGCTTATGGTCAAAGTCGGACCAAACCTTCTGAGTCCTCCCCCATGTGTGGGTTATTTGTGTATTGTTCCAGTCAATGGTGAATGCAGTGGATTTGTGATCACTGGCACCAGGTTCCTTTGTAATCTCCAAAGGAAATCCAAGGATTTTCCTTGTTTTCCTGAACCAAATCCTGCCAGTTATTTCCCTTGTTGGTTCAGCCAGTGACTTGTTTCGGAAAAGGGTCCTGAAACACATCTGGCGAGGCATTGGATTCTTAACCCTTTCAGTGTTGTGACCCCTGGTCACAACACGAAATTCAACTGAAAACTTATGGAATTACACTCTTGCAAAGTTAGCGGTCTCAGCGATATTTACACGTCGGCGATTTCGCCCATTTTGAGCCCTATTTGGGGCCAATTCCATTGTTCCAGTTAATCAAACTCATAGCTATTTCGCTAGTACACTATTCCTTTTATTCTATCAACTGAGTACAAGAAACCATGCATTTATGTACTTATTTCAACTACCCAATAAAGTGATCAGAGATTGGTAATTTGGCCAGTTTCACACAAAATTCAATAGGGTCCAGAATAAACAATGCAGATATTCCTGGCACTAAAATAACATTTTCTCTATTCATTAGTCACGTATCCAGGCCTCCCCAGGTCTCTCCAGGTCTCTCCAGCCCTCCCCAGGTCTCTCCAGGTCTTCCCAGGTCTCTCCAGCCCTCCCCGGACCTCCCAAGGTCTCTCCTTCCCTATCCCCTCTTATATTACGCTTGCTTTTCATTTTGAATTTTTATTCACACAAAAAATACTGTTATGCAGACTACTGCATTATTGTTATAATTGTATAAATAATGTCAGTGCATTCCTAAATGCATATTAAACTGGTCAGTTGTGTACTCTGGAATACATTGTCAAAAATCAAACATTTCCGCTATTTTGAGCTCAATTTCAAGCTACTTCCAGTCCACAAACCAGTCAAAATCATCTCTATTTTTGTAACACATCGTCCATTCTATCAAATGAGACCGAGAAACTGAGAATACAACCACTGCGTGGGGCAGGATTTTTTTATATGGTGTACACTTACCACATAGACCCATTCTATCTTACCTAGACCCAAATTTACCACTCACAGCTTATCTGAGTGAGCTGAGCTCATGGCGTTATACTACGGGACCGACACTGGCTTCAGAGCCGTGATACAATGGCCATAACAATTTCATTGCAAAGATTTATATTAGTGGCTAGTTTATTGTGTACCTCTGTCCATCCTGTGGATGGTAGTGGCTAGTATATTGTGTACCTTATATCCATCCTGTGGATGGTAGTGGCTAGTTTGTGTACCTCTGTCCATCCTGTGGATGATAGTGGCTAGTTTATTGTGCACCTCATATCCATCCTGTGGATGGCAGTGGCTAGTTTATTGTGTACCTCTATCCATCCTGTGGATGATAGTGGCTAGTTTATTGTGCACCTCATATCCATCCTGTGGATGGCAGTGGCTAATTTATTGTGTACCTCTATCCATCCTGTGGATGATAGTGGCTAGTTTATTGTGTACCTCTATCCATCCTGTGGATGATAGTGGCTAGTTTATTGAGTACCTCATATCCATCCTGTGGATGGCAGTGGCTAGTTTATTGTGTACCTTATATCCATCCTGTGGATGATAGTGGCTAGTTTATTGTGTACCTCTATCCATCCTGTGGATGATAGTGGCTAGTTTATTGTGTACCTCATATCCATCCTGTGGATGGCAGTGGCTAGTTTGTATACCTCATATCCATCCTGTGGATGGCAGTGGCTAGTTTGTGTACCTCATATCTGTCCTGTGGAAGGTAGTGACTAGTTTACTGTGCACTTTATATCCACTCCTATGTACCTATCTGTTGTTGCAGGGGTCGAGTCACAGCTCCTGGACCCACCTCTCCCTGCTCCCACAGCCTTGTTGAGATCGTTTCCTATAGTCAGGGTGGTATTTCCCTATAATTAGGGTGGTGTGGGTGTAAACTGGGTGTTCATTCACCAGGTGTCATGTATCCCACTGAGGCAGGGAATACATGGAGAGGGTTTCAAGGTCAATGCACCCACAGCATGGTCTGTGACCAGGCCTCATAGTGGATCAGAACCTGATCAACCAGGCTGCTACTGTTGGCTGCACATAAACCAACGTACAAGCCAAGGTTGACCTTATTAAAAGAAAAATGAAAGCTTCTCTTTTTGAATTTAGTAATGTATACAGGAGAAGGGGTTACTAGCCCCTTGCTCCCGGCATTTTAGTCACCTCATATGACAAGCATGTCTTACGCAGGAAGAATTCTGTTCCACTTTCCCCTGGAGATTAGAGGAAGTAGAGAAGAACAAGAACTATTGACAAAATGGAAGAAAACCCAGATAGGTACTCGCCTAATTGTGCTTACCTAATTGTGGTTGCAGGGTTCAAGTCACAGCTCCTGGCCCTGCCTCTTTACTTGTCAGTGTGTGTGTATTTCACACTCACTTGGCAGGACGGTAGTACCTCCCTGGGCGGTTGCTGTCGTGAACTATTATCTTATATAATTGAGACTTATAGAGGGATAGTAATAGTTATAGAGGGATAGTAATAGTTATATAGGGATAGTAACAGTTATAGAGGGATAGTAACATTGTGATTGTGTTAATGTTAATGAACTATTATCTTCTATAATTGAGTGTTATAGGGATAGTAACAGTTATGGAGGAATAGTAACATAATAAGGGATATTAGCATTTATAATAAGTTATATTATTTTCTATAATTAACAGTCATATCTCCTATAGTTAAGAGTTATAGAGAGATACTACCATTGTTATAGGTGTTATGAAAGTATCTTATTCTGTGTGCGGCGCCCCCATGCAGGTTTGTTGTTACAACGGCACTACACCAACGACCAACGGCACGCTACGCAACGGCCTCATCCCCATAGCCAGCCCAGAGATGTGCTTCTACTGTTTTGATGTGCTGTATAGCCACCTGCACAATGTTGAGCCACCGAGCACCCCGGACTTCACCAACGAGCCCTTGTGAGTTTGATAAAAAAAATGTATATACCTGGAGGGGGCTTCGGGGATCAACGCCCCTGCGGCCCGGTCTGTGATTTTGAAAGGGGTGGAGGGTGTGCCGGTGGAAGGCCTCGGTCAGGTGATCGAAAACTCCAGCAGCGGGTCATCATATTTCTGCAAGTACATGTACAAGGTGTACACACCTAGCTGACATCAGTGACATACTGTATAGAAAGTCCCTGGTTATACAGACCATAGCTGACATCAATGACATACTGTATAGAAAGTCCCTGGTTATGCAGACCATAGCTGACATCCATGACAGAGTATGACTAAGATCCACATCAAGAAATACTTGTCCTTTTTCCTGGCAAATCTTACATAACCTAACCTAACCTAACCTAGCCTACCCTAACCTTTACCTAACTTTGTCAGTAGTGTTAGTGGTTTTGGTCAATTTTAAGCCTTGTATGTTTTGGTTTTGAAGTCAGTTCTTTTATGAAGCTCCACTGTATACAGTCAGTTCTAGTTTGTGTGTTTTATAAGGATTGTACTCTATATATTGGTGTTTTTTGTGATTGTGCTCTAAATATTGGCATTTTTTAAAGGTTCGTACTCTAATAACCAGTGTTTTTGAGGTTCGTACTCTAAAGTCCAGTGTTTTTTTCCAGTCCTCTGTTTGTGACCTGGAAGGTCGGTAAGGACAAGAGGCTACGAGGCTGTATGGGTACGTTTAGCCATATTAATCTCCACGCCGGACTCAGAGAGTACGCAGCAACCAGGTAATAACCACAGGTGTACCCTGAGAGTACACAGCTAGAAGGTAGTAACAACAAGTGTACCCTGAGAGTACACAGCTAGAAGGTAGTAACCACAGGTGTACTCTGAGAGTACTGCCTGAAATATAACTTGATAAAGCTCCACACAGAGTTAAAAATATGTACTCTTGAATATTAGTATTGTAGACATCATGTATAGGTTAATATACATCATGTATAGATCAGTATACATCGTGTATAGGTACAGAATATACGTCATGTATTCCCTGAATACAGAAGTGTATATTACATAACCTTGTTACAGTTTCTGTCTCTCTGTAGTGCGTTTAAGGACTCGCGGTTCCAGCCAATCGGAAGAGAGGAATTACCGCGGCTTGGGGTCTCCGTCTCCATTCTCCGGCACTTTGAAGATGGTCGGGACTATAGGGATTGGGATATAGGAGTCCATGGGATCAGGATTGAGTTCCTGAATGAGCGGGGAGCCAAGAGGACAGCTACCTACTTGCCGGAAGTTGCTCCCGAGCAAGGTAAGTGGCGTGTGTGGGGACTGGGCTGGTAAGTGGCGCACACAAAATCTCCTCTAACCCTTCTCTCCATCCTTTCCTAGGATGACTCCTACCCCTCCATCCCTCCACTACAGATTTATACACCCTCTAAGTCATCGTGTTTTGCTTCATCCTCTCTGAATGACCAAACCACCTCAACAACCCTCTAGATAATACTTTTAGTAACTCCACACCTCCTCCTAATATCCAAGCTATGAATTCTCTGCATAATATTCACACCACACATTGCCCTCAGACACTGCATCTCCACTGCCTCCAGCCTCTTCCTCCTTCACTACCTCCAGCCTCTTCCTCCTTCATAGCCTCCAGCCTTTTCCTCTTCCACTGCCTGCAGCCTCTTCTTCATTCACTGCCTCCAACCTCCTCCTCCACTGCCTCCAGCCTCCTCCTCCTCCACTGCCTCCAGCCTCCTCCTCCTCCACTGCCTCCAGCCTCCTCCTCCTCCACTGCCTCCAGCCTCCTCCTCCTCCACTGCCTCCAGCCTCCTCCTCCTCCACTTCCTCCAGCCTCCTCCTCCTCCACTTCCTCCAGCCTTCTCCTCCTCCACTACCTCCAGCCTCCTCCTCCACTGCCTCCAGCCTCCTCCTCCACTTCCTCCAGCCTTCTCCTCCACTGCCTCCAGCCTTCTCCTTCACTGCTTCCAGCCTCCTCCTCATTACAACATTCTTTTACTCTTCCTATACCCTCCTTGTTCATCTGCAGTCTTGTTCTCTGTCTTACTCTTAATTCTTTCAATAATAACTCTACCACTTTCAATAATAATAACTCTACCTACTTTAAATAATAATTCTTACACTCTCTTTTGTCCCCTTTGCCTTTATACAAAGGAACTATGCATGCTCTCTGCCAGTCCCTAGGAACCTTACCTTCTTCCATACATTTATTAAATAAAAACACTAGCCACTCCAAAACTATATCCCCACCTCTCCTACATTCACACAGCTTCATGCACCTCCCCCACACTCACATCTGGCTCTTCCTTACTCCTAAAATTGTTATATCTCCCTGGTCAATGTATGAAATCACTGCCTCCCTATCTTCATCAACATTTAACCCTTTCAGGGTCCAGACCCCCAATCTGAAACTTGTCCACAGGGCCCAAGAATTTTCAAAAAAAAATTTGGTTGTTTTTTTTCTTTTGAAATGGTAGAGAATCTTTTTCTGAAGGTAATGAAACAAAAAAGTACAAATTTTGATGGAAAATTGATGAAATTGCGCTATCACGAATTTTGTTGTGTCAGCGATATTTACACATCGGCGATTTTGTCCACTTTGACTCCTATTTTAGGCCAATTACATTGTTCCAGTCAACCAAATTCTTAGCTTTTTAACTAGTATGTGTTCCATTTTTTTTTGACTGAGCACAAGAAACTGCCCAATCAACTATTTCAGTTACCCAATAAAGTGATCAGAAATTGGTAATTTGGCCAATTTCACACAAATTTACAAATATAGCCTCTCCTCACTTAACGATGGAGTTCTGTTCCTAAGACAGCATCGTTAAACAAATTTGTTGCTAAGTGAGAAGCATACTACAGTGGACCCCCGGTTTTCGTTATTTTTTAGTTCCAGAATGCTGTTCAAGTGCCATTACCAAACGAATTTATTCCCTAAGGAATAATGTAAAGTAGACTAGTCCTTTTAGACCCCCAAAAATACACTTACAAAAGCATTTAAAAAATACACTTACATAAAAGGGCGAGTTTGAGCAGGACGAACACCGGGGGTTCACTGTACTATTACAATGGTAGTGAGTTTGTGTCAACCATCTTTGATATTGTTTTAAGGTCACCTTTGGACCATTTATAAAATTTCTGGTATATTTTAAATGTTTATACAGTAGTGTACTGTATATTGAAATAAACAGAATAGAGGAAATCAGCTCTAATATACATTATTTAGGTATGAATACTGGTCAGAGAGCCCGTCGTAAGCCTGAGGCATCAGTAAACGAGTATGTCGCTAAGTGAGGAGAGGCTGTATTCTAATTTCAAAATAGGGTCCAGAATAAACAATGCAGGCATTCCTGGCACTAAAATAACATTTCTTTTGTTCATTATTTATGTTTCCAGGCTTTACACATGAATTCCATTTTGAGTTTTTATTCAGTTTTTATTCACACCAGTTTTGTAATAATTGTATAAATAATACCAGTGCCATCGTGAACGCATATAAAACCCACCAATTGACGCGTATCAAATAAGTGATGAGTTTTGTTTACTCTTGAACATCGGCAAAAAATCTAACAATTCCGCTACTTTGAACTCAATTTCAAGCTGCATTCAGTGCTAAAACCAGTCAAAATCATCTCTATTTCTGTAGTATATCTTCAACATGAATGCAACCATAAAAACCAGAGGAAAATACACAGCAAAGTTGCTGTTTTAAGCCAAAAACACGGTCGCAGTTTTTTTCATTATGCACTGTGTGCTGCAGGATTTTTTTTTATATGGTGCACACTTACCACATAGACTCATTCTCTCATATCTAGGCCCAAATTTATTGCTCACAGCTTATCTGAGTGAGCTGAGCTCATGACATAGTACTACGGCACTGATTCTGAAGTGATTATCAGTTCCTCCATCTTCCCATTACCTACAACACTCCATCTAATAACTTTCCTCTCCTATTTTTAACTGACAAATCCATTCTTTCCCTAGGCTTTCTCAACTTATTAATCTCACTCCAAAACTTTTTCTTATTTTCAACAAAATTTGTTGATAATATCTCACCCACTCTCTCATTTGCTCTCCTTTTACATTCCTTCACCACTCTCTTTGCCTCTCTTTTTCTCTCCATATACTCCTCCCTCCTTGCATCACTTCTACTTTGTAAAAACCTCTTCTGCAACACGCACACATGCATACATGCACACACAGAGAAAGACAGAGAGGTGGGGGTACACCACCAAGTGTTGGACACAATACATGCAACCGAGGAAGAAGTGAACAGGCTGCTGAGTGAGCTAGATACCACAAAGGCGATGGGGACGGATCATATCTCTCCATGGGTCCTGAGAGAGGAAGCAGAGGCACTATGTGTACCCCTAACAACAATATTCAACACATCTATTGAAACAGGGAAATTACCTGAGGTATGGAAGACAGCAAATGTAGTCTGAATTTTTAAAAAAGGAGACAGACATGAAGCACTAAACTACAGACCAGTGTCACTGACATGTATAGTATGCAAAGTCATGGAGAAGATTATCAGGAGAAGAGTGGTGGAACACCTAGAAAGGAATGAGCTTATCAATGACAGCCAACACAGTTTCAGGGACGGGAAATCCTGTGTCACAAACCTACTGGAGTTCTATGACAGGAGTGACAGCAGTAAGACAAGAGAGAGACGGGTAGGTAGATTGCATTTTCTTGGACTGTAAGAAGGCGTTTGACACAGTTCCACACAAGAGATTAGTGCAAAAGCTTGAGGACCAGGCAGGGATAACAGGGAAGGCACTCCAATGAATCAGGGAATACCTGTCAGGAAGACAGCAGCGAGTCATGGTACGTGGAGAGGTGTCAGAGTGGGCGCCTGTGACGAGTGGGGGTTCCACAGGGGTCAGTCCTAGGACCGGCGCTGTTTCTGGTATTTGTGAATGACATGACGGAAGGAATAGCCTCTGAAGTGTCCCTGTTTGCAGATGATGTGAAGTTGATGAGAAGAATTCAATCGGACGAGGACCAGGCAGAACTACAAAGGGATCTGGACAGGCTGCAGGCCTGGTCCAGCAAATGGCTCCTGGAGTTCAACCCCACCAAGTGCAAAGTCATGAAGATTGGGGAAGGGCAAAGAAGACTGCAGAAGGAGTACAGTCTAGGAGGCCAGAGACTACAAACCTCAATCAAGGAAAAAGATCTTGGGGTGAGTATAACACCAGGCACATCTCCTGAGGCGCACATCAACCAAATAACTGCTGCAGCATACGGGCGCCTAGCAAACCTAAGAACAGCTTTCCGACATCTTAATAAGGAATCGTTCAGGACCCTGTACACTGTGTACATTAGGCCCATATTGGAGTATGCAGCACCAGTTTGGAACCCACACCTAGCCAAGCACATAAAGAAGCTAGAGAAAGTGCAAAGGTTTGCAACAAGACTAGTCCCGGAGCTAAGGGGTATGTCCTACGAGGAGAGGTTAAGGGAAATCAACCTGACGACACTGGAGGACAGGAGAGATAGGGGGGACAAGATAACGACATATAAAATACTGAGAGGAATTGACAAGGTGGACAGTGACAGAATGTTCCAGAGATGGGACACAGCAACAAGGGGACACAGTTGGAAGTTGAAGATTCAGATGAATCACAGGGATGTTAAAAAGTATTTCTTCAGTCACAGAGTTGTCAGGAAGTGGAATAGTTTGGGAAGCAATGTAGTGGAGGCAGGATCCATTCATAGCTTTAAGAAGAGGTATGATAAAGCTCACAGCACAGGGAGAGTGACCCAGTAGCGGCTAGTGAAGAGGCGGGGCCAGGAGCTATGAATCGACCCCTGCAACCACAACTAGGTGAGTACACACACACATACACACACCTACCTACCTACCTATCTATCTATGTATTACCTACCTCCCACATATCCACATTTTCAGTTATCCATGGTTTACCTTTGCCCAAAAATCAGCCTTAATTTTGCTTATCCACTTGAGGGTCTGTGTAGTTGTTCTGCAGTGTGAGCTCAGCTCAGATAAGCTGTGAGTGGTAAATTTGGGCCTAGATATGAGAGAATGGGTCTATGCAGTCAGTGTGCACAATATAAAAAATCCTGCAGCACGCAGTGAATAATAGGAAAAAACTGCGACCATGTTTTTGGTTTAAAACAGCGACTTTGCTGTGTATTTTGGTATTATTTTTATGGTTGCATTCACGTTTTTTTGGTCTCATTTGATAGAATGGAAGATATATTACAGAAATAGAGATGATTTTTATTGGTTTTAGGAGTGAAAGCAGCTTGAAATTGAGCTCAAAGTAGCTTAAATATTCTATTTTTGCCGATGTTCAAGAGTAATTAAATCACATCACGTGTCCATTACACGTCGAAAGATGGGTCTTATATGCATTCACGATAGCACTGATATTATTTATTCAATTATTACAATATTGCATAACAGTAAATCTTCTAGTTTTTAGTGTGAATAAAAGATCAAAATAGAACTCATGTGTAAAACCTGGGAACATAACTTAATGAACAGAGGAAATGTTATTTTAGTGCCAGGAATGCCAGCATTGTTTATTCTGGTACCTATTTTGAAACTGGAATATTTTGAAATTTGTGTGAAATTGGCCAAATTACCAATTTCTGATTACACTGTTGGGTAGTTGAAATAGTTGATTGGGCAGTTTCTTGTGCTCAATAAAAATGAAATGAAAAATGAAAATGTTTATTTCCTTGTAAAGCTTACAATGTGTGGTTTACATATTATAAAATACAGTGGTACCCCGAGTTTCGGCCACCTCCCAACTCGGACAATTATGCAATTATGTAAGTGCTTTTGTAAGTGTATTTTTGGGGGTCTGAAATGGACTAATCTAATTTACGTTATTCCTTATGGGAACAAATTTGTTCGGTAACGGCACTTGAACAGCCTTCTGGATCGAATTACATATGGCCGAAACTCGGGATACCACTGTATTATTTTCAAAGAAGGCAACTAGCATGCCTAGGCATTTCGATAAAATGGAAGACATACTAGCGAAATAGCTAAGAATTTTGTTTGTTGGAACAATGTACGTAATTGGCCTAAAATAGGAGTCGAAGTGGGCAAAATTGCCAACACGTAAATATCGTCGACACGGCAAAATTCGTGAGAGTGTAATTTCATCGATTTTCCATAAAATTTCGTACTTTTTGTTTTATTGCCTTCAGAAAGAAGATTCTCTACCATTTCATAAGAAAAAAAATAAAAAAAATTGTTTTTTAAAGTTCTTGGACCCTGTGGACAAGTTTCAGATCAGGGGTCTGGACCCTGAAAGGTTAATAATGGCCCCAAAGCACAGTAGTAGTGATGGTGACAGTTGTTCAAAGTCTAAGAGAAGCTGTCAAGTGCTTCCCATCAGTGAGAAAGTAATAATTCTCCACTTATTATGCATAATTTATCAATTAAACTCTATCACATGTATGTATGTAAACAAAAAATGACATATACATGTAGTGTTCGCTATTATCCCTTTTTTTCAGGCATTGTTGTGAACACAAGTATAGTATGGCCTGCGACCTGGTCGTAATGGGTTTCAAAGTGGAGCAAACAAACTCAGCAATAGTATATGAATTGTATTTCCTTCACCAGATATAATTTGCAAAATACGTATATACAAGTATGTACACTTATGTACACTATGTACAGAGGTTGAATAGTAAGTGTACCACAGTGACAGATGGTAAAAACAGAAGCCAGAGAGAGTGCACCATATTAACCAGCAGCTCAGGCAAGTCTGTCACTTCGCTTACCACAAGTGAACCACGTTGCTTCAGCTTTGGTGGGCTTGCCTGTGATTGGTCAATGAACCAAGGTACTGATTTAATGACGGGTACCCTATTAATCGTTAAACCCTTAGCACCCGGTTTGCTGGTTGGGAAGCAGCCTATATGGGAGTGTGACATACCCTGAATAAACTATAACATACTCTTAGCATGCCACAGGCATTCACGGTAGTTTTTGGAATATATGCCCCGCGAATACCAGGGGACTACCGTATTTATATTGCATTCATGTATATATGTTTATATAATTGTAATGTGGTTGTTTCAGGTTGGGACCACGAGCAGACTATAGATTCATTACTCAGGAAGGGAGGCTATAAGGGCCCGGTCACCACTGAGGTTCGTCGCAGCATAAAACTGACCCGTTACCAGAGCGAAAAAATATCCGTAACCTTTCAGGTAAGAGAGTGTGGGTGTTTGGATAAGTGCGGGTGTTTAGATGAGTGTGGGTGTTTGGACGAGTGCGGGTGTTTGGAAGGTGCGGTCAGCTCTTGTGTGGAACTCCTCTCTACTGGTGTTTAATTTGTATTTTGTATTTGTGATTGAAACACTTCATTCAGAACTGAATAACACTTGAAAAAAGTTAATTTAGAATTGAATAACACCTGAAAAAAGTTAATTTGGAATTGAATAACACTTGAATAACTCCATTCAAAATTGAACAGCAGTAGGAGAGATCTTTATAGTACCTGCTGTCCAATTCTGGATCAACTTGTTCAGCTGTTCAATTTTTCAGTACAGTGGTACCTCGAGTTACGATGGTCCCCAAAATCGCCCTTTTATGTAAGTTTATTTTTTTAAATGCTTTTGTAAGTATATTTTTGGGGGTGTAAAAGGACTAGTCTATTTTACATTATTCCTTATGGGGATAAATTCGTTTGGTAATGGCACTTGAACAGCATTCTCGAACGAAAAAATATCGTAACTCGAGGTACCACTGTATATAGAGGAGTTTCATAAGAGGGCTGACTGCACTCCATAATATTGTCCATTAGTGACTCAAGTTAATTTAGAGAAGTGCGAGAAATTGAACTGGTGTACCCCATACAACACCATAACACAGCACATAATAATAATAATAATAATAATACAGTAAGTCTTTGACTTACAAACACATTGGGGACTTGAATTGTGTATGATACGTATTCATAATACACCTACATAGACAAGTTGGTAGACAACAACCACCCAGGGAGGTACTACCATCTTGTGGTAGTAGGTTGGTCGATAACAACCGCCCAGGGAGGTACTACCGTCCTGCCAAGTGAGTGTAAAACGAAAGCCTGTAATTGTTTTACATGATGGTAGGATTGCTGGTGTCTTTTTTCTGTCTCATAAACATGCAAGATTTCAGGTATGTCTTGTTACTTCTACTTACACTTAGGTCACACTACACATTCATGTACAAGCATATATATATACACACCCCTCTGGGTTTTCTTCTATTTTCTTATTAGTTCTTATTTCCTTTTCTGCATGGGGAAGTGGAACAGACTTCTTCCTCCGTAAGCCATGCGTGTCGTAAGAGGCGACTAAAATGCCGGGAGCAAGGAGCTAGTAACCCCTTCTCCTGTATATATTACTAAATGTAAAAGGAGAAACTTTCGTTTTTCCTTTTGGGCCACCCCACTTCAGTGGGAAACGGCCGACGTGTTGAAAGAAAGAAAGAAGTCTTTGACTTACAAACACATTGGGGACTTGAATTGTGTATGATACGTATTCATTATACACCTAGATAGACAAGTTGGTAGACAACAACCACCCAGGGAGGTACTACCATCTTGTGGTAGTAGGTTGGTAGACAACAACCACCCAGGGAGGTACAACTGTCCTGTGGTAGTAGGTTGGTAGACAACCACCCAGGGAGGTACTACCGTCCTGTGGTAGTAGGTTGCTAGACAGCAACCACCCAGGGAGGTACTACCATTCTGTGGTAGTAGGTTGGTAGACAACAACCACCCAGGGAGGTACTACCATCCTGTGATAGTAGGTTTGTAGACAACAACAACCCAGGGAGGTACTACCATTTTGTGGTAGTAGGTTGGTAGACAACAACCACCCAGGGAGGTACTACCGTCTTGTGGTAGTAGTTTAGTAGACAATAACCACCCAGGGAGGTACTGCCATCCTGTGGTAGTAGGTTGGTAGACAACCACCCAGGGAGGTACTACTGTCTTGTGGTAGTAGGTTGGTAGACAACAACCACCCAGGGAGGTACTACCATCCTGTGGTAGTAGGTTGGTAGACAGCAACCACCCAGGGAGGTACTACCATCTTGTGGTAGTAGGTTGGTAGACAACAACCACCCAGGGAGGTTCTACTGTCTTGTGGTAGTAGGTTGGTAGACAACAACTGCCCAGGGAGGTACTACCATCCTGTGGTGTAGTAGGTTGGTAGACAACAAACACCCAGGGAGGTACTACCATCTTGTGGTAGTAGGTTGGTAGACAACAACCACCCAGGGAGGTACTACCATCTTGTGGTAGTAGGTTGGTAGACAACAACCACCCAGGAAGGTACTACCATCTTGTGGTAGTAGGTTGGTAGACAACAAACACCCAGGGAGGTACTACCGTCCTGTGGAAGTAGGTTGGTAGACAGCAATCACCCAGGAAGGTACTACCATCCTGTGGTAGTAGGTTGGTAGACAGCAATCACCCAGGGAGGTACTACTATCTTGTGGTAGTAGGTTGGTAGACAACAACCACCCAGGAAGGTACTACCATCCTGTGGTAGTAGGTTGGTAGACAGCAATCACCCAGGAAGGTACTACCATCCTGTGGTAGTAGGTTGGTAGACAACAACCACCCAGGGAGGTACTACCATCTTGTGGTAGTAGGTTGGTAGACAACAAACACCCAGGGAGGTACTACCGTCCTGTGGAAGTAGGTTGGTAGACAGCAATCACCCAGGAAGGTACTACCATCCTGTGGTAGTAGGTTGGTAGACAACAACCACCCAGGGAGGTACTACCGTCTTGTGGTAGTATGTTGGTAGACAGCAACCACCCAGGGAGGTACTACCATCCTGTGGTAGTAGGTTGGTAGGCAGCAACCACCCAGGGAGGTACTACCGTCTTGTGGTAGTAGGTTGGTAGACAACAACCACCCAGGGAGGTACTACCCTCTTGTGGTAGTAGGTTGGTAGACAACAACCTCCCAGGGAGGTACTACTATCTTGTGGTAGTAGGTTGGTAGACAACAACTACCCAGGGAGGTACTACAGTCCTGTGGTAGTAGGTTGGTAGACAACAACCACCCAGGGAGGTACTACCGTCTTGTGGTAGTAGGTTGGTAGACAACAACCACCCAGGGAGGTACTACCGTCTTGTGGTAGTAGGTTGGTAGACGACAACCACCCAGGGAGGTACTACCCTCTTGTGGTAGTAGGTTGGTAGACAACAACCACCCAGGGAGGTACTACCGTTATTGTGGTAGTAGGTTGGTAGACAACAACCACCCAGGGAGGTACTACCGTCTTGTTTTAGTAGGTTGGTAGACAGCAACCACCCAGGGAGGTACTACCATCCTGTGGTAGTAGGTTGGTAGACAGCAACAACCCAGGGAGGTACTACCGTCTTGTGGTAGTAGGTTGGTAGACATCAACCACCCAGGGAGGTACTACCCTCTTGTGGTAGTAGGTTGGTAGATAACAACCACCCAGGGAGGTACTACCATCTTATGGTAGTAGGTTGGTAGACAACAACCACCCAGGAAGGTACTACCGTCTTGTGGTAGTAGGTTGGTAGACAGCAACCACCCAGGGAGGTACTACCATGCTTGTGGTAGTAGGTTGGTAGACAGCAACAACCCAGGGAGGTACTACCGTCTTGTGGTAGTAGGTTGGTAGACAACAACCACCCAGGGAGGTACTACCATCTTGTGGTAGTAGGTTGGTAGACAACAACCACCCAGGGAGGTACAACCATCCTGTGGTAGTAGGTTGGTAGACAACAACCACCCAGGGAGGTACTACTGTCCTGTGGTAGTAGGTTGGTAGACAGCAACCACCCAGGGAGGTACTACCGTCCTGCTAAGTGAGTGTGAAATGGAAACCTGTAATTGTTTTACATGATGGTAGGATTGCTGGTGTCTTTTCTCTTGTCTCATAAACATGCAAGATTTCAGTTATGTCTTGTTACTTCTACTTACACTGAGGTCACACTACACATACATGTACAAGCATATACAGTGGACCCCCGGTTTACGTACTGCTCAAAACTCGACCCATTATGTAAGTGTATTTTTTGTAAGTGCTTTTGTAGGTGTATTTTTGGGGGTCTAAAAGGACTAATCTAATTTACATTATTCCTTATGGGAATAAATTCGTTCGGTAACGGCACTCGAACAGCATTCTGGAACGAATTATGGCCGTTAACCGGGGGTCCACTGTATATATACACACCCCTCTGGGTTTTCTTCTATTTTCTTACTAGTTCTTGTTCTTATTTCCACTTATCTCCATGAGGAAGTGGAAAAGAATTCTTCCTGCGTAAGTCATGTGTGTTGTAAGAGGCGACTAAAATGCTGGAAGCAAGGGGCTAGTATCCCCTTCTCCTGTATACGTTACTAAAGTTAAAAAGAGAAAGTTTCGTTTTTCTTTTTGGGCCACCCTGCCTGGGTGGGATACAGCTGGTTTGTTGAAAGAAGAAATATATAATTATGATATTATACACAGTTCAGGTTCCCAATGTGTTTGTAAGTCAAAGACTTACACATTATTTGCTTGATACACTGTTTATACATTTGGGTGTGCATGCAGAGCATTTTGGGTAACCTTATGCTTAACTTTAGCCTACAGTGGCAATAAGTAATTGCTTGTATTAAGGATTTCTAAATAATAAATTTAGGAATTACAAGGTGAACAAGCAGTTACTTATGGTTGTATTACAATGACAGGTAATGAGACTTAGAATACATAATTTTTCATGTTTGTGGTTCAGAGAATTATTTAGCATTTTAATACATATTTGATTGTTGCTAAGATCTATTAAGAAATTATTTTTACATTAGGTCTGAAGAAGCTGGTAGATAGAGAGGCTATGGAGTTATCAGGTAGATAGACTCTGGAGTTATCAGGTTGATAGGCTGTGAAGTTATCAGGTAGATAGAGAGGCTGTGGAGTTATCAGGTAGATAGAGAGGCTATGGAGTTATCAGGTAGATAGAGAGGCTGTGGAGTTATCAGGTAGATAGAGAGGCTGTGGAGTTATCAGGTAGATAGAGAGGCTGCAGAGTTATCAGGTACAGTGGACCCTCGGTTAACGAATACCCCGGAAATCGTGCAATTATGTAAGTATAATTTTGTAAGTTCTTGTGGAAGTGTATTTTTGGGGGTCTGAAATAGACTAACCTACGTGAAATTTTTCCTTAAGGGAGTAAATTCGTTCGGTAATGGCACTTGAGCAGACTTCAGGAGTGAAGTTTACGAAACTCGGGGGTCCACTGTAGATAGAGAGGCTGTGGAGTTATCAGGTAGATAGAGAGGCTGTGGAGTTATCAGGTAGATAGGCTGTGGAGTTATCAGGTAGATAGAGAGGCTCTGGAGTTATCAGGTAGATAGAGAGGCTCTGGAGTTATCAGGTAGATAGAGAGGCTCTGGAGTTATCAGGTAGATAGAGAGGCTCTGGAGTTATCAGGTAGATAGAGAGGCTGTGGAGTTATCAGGTAGATAGAGAGGCTCTGGAGTTATCAGGTAGATAGAGAGGCTGTGGAGTTATCAGGTACACAGTTCCAGATTTTGGGTCCTTTTATGCACATTGAGATTTTACAAAAGTTAACTCGGACACAGGAATATCACAGTTTTTTTCTGTCTACTATTATATCTGCCTCGGTGGGAGACGGCTGACTTGTTGAAAAAAAAAAATTATATCTATGGGTTCTGTGGCAACTGTAAAGAAAGTGCTGCAGGTCAGGATTAATATTAGAATTAATTGTTCTATGTAGTAAGAGTGAATGTTGTGTATATTAAGTAGGTTTAGTTGTTTGAAGAGTGGGAGAGTGTGTTGTCAAGCAGTGGACTGTGATCATTGGTACTGTAGCCTTTTGTTGAGTTATTTTTGGCTTAAGGTGATTTGCTGTTGTGGATCCCCAGGCACAAATAGCATAGGTGAGGTAGGGATTGATTAGTATGTAGTATAATGTAAGTAGTGCTGTTTGTGAACTGTAGGCTAGGTTCTGGGCTACTGTAGGGCTCCACTTATACAGCAGGATAGGTTCCAGGCTACTGTAGGGCCCCTCTTATATACAGAATAGGTTTCAGGCTACTGTAGGGTCCCACTTATCCAGCAGGATAGGTTTCAGGCTACTGTAGGGCCCCTCTTATATACAGAATAGGTTTCAGGCAACTGTAGGGCCCCACTTATCCAGCAGGATAGGTTCCAGGCTACTGTAGGGTCCTGCTTATCCAGGAGGTTAGGTTCTGGGCTACTGTAGGGCCCTGCTTATACAGCAGGATAGTTCTGGGCTACTGTAGGACCCTGCTTATACAGCAGGATAAGTTCTGGGCTACTGCTATAAAGTGAAAATCACTGTAAAGTGAAACAGCCTTTTTTCACTTTCAAATGCATATAAAATCCTGATAACATGTTTACACTATCATATATTAAGTGAACAATAGAGCTAGGCCTAAAAAAAGGCACAGTACATATATTACTTACCTTAAAATATTTTTGTTCTTAGCTTAGAGTGAGTGCTGAATATATTTATTGTAGCAGGTCTAAATAAATGAAGAATGGCTGTAACTGAAAACTGCTGCATCAGCGAAGTGCTGTAAAGCAAAGCATTGTAAAGTGAAACGCTGTAAAGCAAAACCATGTGAAAAGCAAAGTGCTTTAAAGCAAAGCACTGTAAAGTGGGGCCTGCCTGTATTCACCATTCTCATCCATGATTCAAGTAGATTCAACTCATTCTGATTCATCAGACTAGATAGGAGTACCACGTCCTATTTGATTAGGCCTACAGTTATACATGGCTGTGTAACCACTTAAGACAAGCATGTCTGCTGAGTCATTCTTAACCCTTTCAGGGTCCAGACCCCCAATCTGAAACTTGTTCACAGGGTCCAAGAATTCCCTCCAAAATTTAAATTTTTTCATATGAAATGGTAGAGAATCTTTTTCCGATGGTAATAATAATATCTTTATTTTACTACAAGTACATGTACATGATATACAGGCCTAGCTGACATCAGTGACATACTACTATATAGAAAGTCCCTTGTTATGCTGAGCATTTCGGGCAGATTAGGTCAGTGTACTAGGATGCGACTCACACCAGTCGACTAACACCCAGGTACCCATTTTACTGATGGGGAACATAGACAACAGGTGTAAAGAAACACGCCCAATGTTTCTGCCCTGGCTGGGAATCAAACCCAGGCCCTCGCCGTGTGAAGCGAGAGCTTTAGCCACCAGAGCCCTTTAATAAAACAAAAAGTATGAAATTTGAGGGAAAATTGATAAAATTACTGTATCACAAATTTTGCTGTGTTAGTGATATTTACGCATTGGCGATTTTGCTCATTTTGAGTCCTATTTTAGGCCAATTACATTGCTCCAGTCGACCAAATTCTTAGCTATTTTGCTAGTATGTCTTCCATTTTATGGACTGAACACAAGAAACTGCCCAATCAACTATTTTGACTACCCAATAAAGTGATCAGAAATTGGTAATTTGGCCAACTTCACACAAATTTCCAAATACAGCCTCTCCTCACTTAACGACAGAGTTCTGTTCCTAAGACCACGTCGGTAAAAGAATTCGTCACTAAGTGAGGAGAGGCTGTATTCCAGTTTCAAAATAGGGACCAGAATAAACAATGCTGGCATTCCTGGCACTAAAATAACATTTCCTCTGTACATTAGTTACGTTCCCAGAATTTTTATTCACACCAAAAAATAGAAGATTTACTGTTATGCAATATTGTAATAATTATATAAATAATATCAACTGGCTGGTCTGTTATGAAAGTATATTAGACTCGCCAGTTGACATGTATTGGACGCGTTATGTGATTTGTTTACTCTTGAACATCGGCAAACATTGAACATTTTCGCTACTTTGAGCTCAATTTCAAGCTGCTTTAAGTCCTGAAACTAGTCAAAATAATCTCTATTTCTGTAATATATCTTTCATTCTATCAAATGAGACCAAGAAATTGTGAATACAACCATAAAAACAATACAAAAATTCACCGCAAAGTCTCTGCTTTAAACCAAAAACAAGATCACAGGTTTTTCTTATGCAGTGCTGCAGGATTTTTGTATGTGGTGCACCCTTACCGCATACACTCATTCTCTCATATCTAGGCCCAAATTTACCACTCACAGCTTATCTGAGTGAGCTGAGCTCATGCCGTAGCACAATGGCATTGACCCGGGCTTTGAACCCATAGAACAACGGCACTGACCCGAGCTTTGAACCTGTAGAACAACGGCACTGACCCGAGCTTTGAACCTATAGAACAACGGCACTGACAAGGGCTTTGAACCCCTAGCACAATGGCACTGACCCGGGCTTTGAACCCCTAGCACAATGGCACTGATCCAGGCTTTGAACCCATAGCACAACGGCACTGACCCAGGCTTTGAACCCATAGCACAACGGCACTGACTCTGAAAGGGTTAAGATATGTTTGCTAAGAATAATGCTACACATGTCAACATTTAGAGAAGAAGTGATAAGAGGTCATTGTTTACTCAGTGATCTAACATTATAACTATTATATTGTAACATTATAACTGTTATATTGTAACATTATAACTGTTATATTGTAACATTATAACTGTTATATTGTAACATTATAACTATTGTATTGTAACATTATAACTGTTATATTGTAACATTATAACTGTTATATTGTAACATTATAACTATTATATTGTAACATTATAACTGTTATATTGTAACATTATAACTGTTATATTGTAACATTATAACTATTATATTGTAACATTATAACTGTTATATTGTAACATTATAACTTATATTGTAACATTATAACTATTATATTGTAACATTATAACTATTATATTGTAACATTATAACTGTTATATTGTACCATTATAACTGTTATATTGTACCATTATAACTGTTATATTGTAACATTATAACTTATATTGTAACATTATAACTGTTATATTGTAACATTATAACTGTTGTATTGTAACATTATAACTGTTATATTGTAACATTATAACTATTATATTGTAACATTATAACTGTTGTATTGTAACATTATAACTGTTATATTGTAACATTATAACTGTTATATTGTAACATTATAACTGAGAAGAGTTTTTGCTGTATAATACAGTGGTACCTCGAGTTGCGATGGTCCCCAAAATCGCCCTTTTATGTAAGTTTATTTTTTTAAATGCTTTTGTAAGTATATTTTTGGGGGTGTAAAAGGACTAGTCTATTTTACATTATTCCTTATGGGGATAAATTCGTTTGGTAATGGCACTTGAACAGCATTCTCGAACGAAAAAATATCGTAACTCGAGGTACCACTGTATTTGACAAATATTTTCTGTCTTGTTTTTGTAGTTTAACAAGAGATTAATATCAGAATCAATATCTCCATAGGTCTATTTTAGGCAGAATGCTGCTATGAGAATTTATAATTATGAAAAATAGTAGTACCATATGTATTTTAGGCAGAACGCTGCTAGGAGAATTTATAATTACAAAAAAATAGTAGTACCATAGGTTTATTTTAGGCAGAACGCTGCTAGGAGAATTTATAATTACAAAAAATAGTAGTACCATAGGTTTATTTTAGGCAGAACGCTGCTAGGAGAATTTATAATTACAAAAAATAGTAGTACCATAGGTTTATTTTAGGCAGAACGCTGCTAGGAGAATTTATAATTACAAAAAATAGTAGTACCATAGGTTTATTTTAGGCAGAACGCTGCTAGGAGAATTTATAATTACTAAGAGTAGTACTATATTCCTATGTTAGGCAGAACACTGCTAGGAGGATATATGTATTAGTAATAGGTAAACAGTGAATATAACTATCATAGTACTAAAAAGAAAGGTAATAACTATGTAAATAACTGATCTTGTTAATAGAGATAATATTTAAAGTTAAAAATTAACTATTTGTTAATAATAGTAATAATAATATTTCTACAAGTACATTTAGGCCTAGCTGGCATCAATTACATACTACTATAAGGATAAGACACTATAATGATAATACACTATTAAGACTAATATGTGTGAGCGTATTTGATAGGAGTGATTGGAGACAAATGGTTTTTAATACTTGACGTGCTGTTGGAGTGTGTGCAAAGTAACATTTATGAAGGAATTCAGGGAAACCGGCCGGCCAGACTTGAATCCTGGAGATGGGAAGTACAGTGTCTGCACTCTGAAGGAGGGGTGTTAATGTTGCAGTTTTATAACTGTAGTGTAAAGCACCCCTCTGGCAAGACAGTGATGGAATGAATGATGATGAAAGTTTTTCTTTTTCGGGCCACCCTGCCTTGGTGGGAATCGGCCGATGTGTTAACGAAAAAAAAAATAATTGTAATGTTAGTGTCTTAGGCTTGTTTAATAATCTTAATGTCATTTAATGATTGAAGCCTACCTGTATTACTACCTAGGCCTAAGTTCCTAAAAATATTACACTGGATTTAAGGTTTTGTTAAGGATATTGTACGTTCCTAGACACGCAGCCTATAATATCACAATATAGGCCTACCTCGCTAATATGGTGCTTTTTTTTATTACATTTTTTTCTTTTTTTTATCTTTGTCTTGCTCTTAAGAGGATTTTTGGAAATATTCAAAATTTTTGTGATCCTTTTTTACTTCTGCATTATTTCTTAGGTCTAGTGCTATTGCGTGCTTAATAAATGATAGTGTAATAGTGTTTTTATGCTTTTATATGCCTGGCAAATGAAAAAAAAGGCTGTGATAGGCTTTAAGACAGCAATTTGGGAGCTAACGAGCTGTATTAGCCTGGTAGGCCTGTTTACAAGCCTTAGGCTGGGATTTTTTTTTAGGTCTAGATAAATTTCCACAGTGTCACATAATACTTGTTGAGAGTGATGTTTCTCACTCTGTGTTCCTCATTAATTCCTCTGTGTCTCATCAGGGCTACAGCAAGAACAGATATAGATATGAAAATGGCGACAGTGGTAAAAATGGAAGTTCTGCTGGTTTACAGTTGAGCTAAAGTGGTCAATGACCACTGTGTTATGTGCCAGTGGATGGACACTGTTGTATGTCAGTGGACATACGTGTTGTATGTCAGCAGACATACACTGTGTTGTATGTCAGTGGACATACACTGTGTTGTATGTCAGCGGACATACACTGTTGTATGTCAGTGGACACACACTGTTGTATGTCAGCCGACATACACTGTGTTGTATGTCAGTGGACATACACTGTGTTGTATGTCAGTGGACATACACTGTGTTATATGTCAGTGGACATGCAATGTGTTGTATGTCAGTGGACACACACTGTGTTGTATGTCAGTGGACACGCACTGTGTTGTATGTCAGTGGACACACACTGTTGTATGTCAGTGGACACACACTGTTGTATGTCAGTGGACACACACTGTTGTATGTCAGCGGACACACACACTGTTGTATGTCAGCGGACACACACACTGTTGTATGTCAGCGGACACACACTGTTGTATGTCAGCAGACACACACTGTTGTATGTCAGTGTACACACACTGTTGTATGTCAGTGTACACACACTGTGTTGTATGTCAGTGCACACACACTGTTGTATGTCAGTGGACACACACTGTTGTATGTCAGTGGACACACTGTTGTATGTCAGCGGACACACACTGTGTTGTATGTCAGCGGACACACACTGTTGTATGTCAGCGGACACACACTGTTGTATGTCAGTGGACACACTGTTGTATGTCAGTGGACACACACTGTGTTGTATGTCAGCGGACATACTCTGTTGTATGTCAGCGGACATACTCTGTTGTATGCCAGCGGACACACACTGTTGTATGTCAGCGGACATACACTGTGTTGCATATCAGCTGGAAGGTATACATTAACATTTATACTCATGTATATAGTGTCACCTGCTGTAAGATATACATACAGCTATACTATAAGTTCTCGAATAACTTCGTTTCGTTATGACATCATGAAAAAAAATGGATTCCAAACT
This sequence comes from Cherax destructor, assembly GCA_009830355.1. Taxonomy (NCBI): domain Eukaryota; kingdom Metazoa; phylum Arthropoda; class Malacostraca; order Decapoda; family Parastacidae; genus Cherax; species Cherax destructor. The sequence goes on along the minus strand of WNWK01003332.1, from coordinate 81,818 downwards.
GGGGCCACTGTCTTGAGACAAAATAAAAATTTGTAAAATACAGTAGAATCCCTGTATCCATGGATTCGGTTTCTGTAGTTTCAATTATCCATGGTTTACCCTGGCCTGAAAATAAGCCTTAATTTTGCTTAATGATGGCCACAGAGCACAAAAAATAGTGATGATGACAGTTGTTCAAAGTCTTAGAGAAGCTGTGAAGTGCTTACCATCAGTGAACAATACTAATTCTCCACTTATTGTGCCTAATTTATCAATTACACTTTATCATAGATATGAATGTAAATGAAAAATAACTTACAGTGTTCACTACTATCCAAGGGTTCTGGCATCCACGGTAGTTCTTGGAAGGTATCACCCAGGGATACGGGGGGACTACTGTATACAGTAATCACATAAATCCACGACAATAAACTTTAGGAAAGTGTTCAACAAGTCCTCCACATTTGTCATTGTTCGTTTTTGAACTGCCTGGTGGTAGGATGTGCATCTTACAATTTTCGCTTTACATATATTCCTTGATTTAACCCTGTTGCAATGAGTGTTCAAGGTGCACCGTGCACCCTCATGTCTGTAGCCACACAGAAACAGAAAAAGGTGTGACATCAGCTAAAAAACTAGAAACTTTAAAGAGGTTTGATGATGGACAGCAACGCATCTCGTTTACATCAATTAGCCTGTGGTGAAATTGATTTCGTTATGAGTCATTCAGCTTAAAGTTGCATTTTCCGATAACCTGTCAATGTTAAGTGAGGATTTACTGCATTCACATAGTGTCACCTGATGTAAGGCACACTGACTCTTGCCTTCATTTGAAAACCAAAATTCATTCAAAATGCCATGATTCAAATTGAATCTGATGACCAGGAAGGGGAAACAGTTTTTCAAGTGAATTAGACATCAGCACTGAATTTCAAAATGATTTTGAAGGTCAGAAAAAAAAAAAAATCTCTGATTTTTGAAAGATGGATGCCATTATTCTCAAGCATTAAATAATAATATTAATTGTGAAAAATACTTGTGGAAATTTCAGACCACCAACACCGTATAATGATAATGATAATAAGAATAATAATAATAACCCTTATGAGTTTAGCATTTAGTTATGAATATTATAATAATTGTAAAAAAAATGAAAATTTCAGACAACCAACACCACATAATAATAATAATAATAATAATAATAATAATAATAATAATTTTGTATTTTGTAATTCCGTAGTGCCTATTCTATTTTTTTTCTCAAAAATACACCATTGCCAGTACATTAAACCACAAATACACCAGTTGTGTATATATTACTGATTTGTATTTTCGGGGGCTACTGTATGATGATCGTCTGTGTGTATTAAAGAGTATTGAAATGATTCCTGGGATTATTGTGCTCGGAACAAGTCTTACACCTGTCCACATACTCGTACGCTCATATGCATGCGGGCGCACACACACATGTACAGAGAGTGAAGAGGTGGGGCCAGGAGCTATGACTCAACCTCTGCAACCACAAATAGGTAAGTATGCACACACAATCACTATCTCATTGATAATTTAGGTAGGGTCCCAGGAGGCTGGTTAAATAGCTTAGTGATATAAATGTAAAACAAACCACGGGGAATGGAAATCTTCAGCTCAGCATCTTTCACACTTCTGGTGCATCATCAGAAGCTATGCCATGTTGTAAGAGTTGCAGTGGCGAGATTGATGGGGAGTTTTCTCAGTGGAAAGGTAGTGCGTCAACACTGGCGAGCTCATATGTGCACTCTTATTATAGTGCACATGTGAGGTGATATCTCAGCCTTATAAGCCTTCTGGTTGCCTATTTTTTATTATATCATCTATCCACTAAAAACTCAGTGGTTTTTTAAGTTGAAAATAGTCAACTTTCAATTTAACAGATTTTCTGGGGTTAAATCTGCTAGGTCAGTTGTTTTTAGCAGCCTCCATCTTTTGGTTGCCTAATTGTCTGTTGGCGACTCGGTCTCGGCAGTTCAGTCCCCATCCACCACAGTCTCTGCAATCGACCACCCGCTCCCTCTCTATCATCTGCCGAATTGATTGTTTGAGAGTATAATGGAAAATTAAGGAATTGATTTCAGCTTTCTGATAAAGCTCCTTTAAATGATGCAATTTTTTGAATAAATACGATTGAACAAGTTCAACCCAAATTGAACATCGGGCGGAAAGGCATTCATAGCATGTGCTGTTCAGTTAACAATTTATTTTTTCAAATACATTTAACAAAGTCACATTACATAGAGGAGCTTTATAAAACGGCTTTACAAGAACTTGGTTGGTCGAAGATTCAACAAGACTAGACCGCGTAAAGTTCCACGCGTCTAGAATATGTTTAAAGTTCTTTGTTCTGAGGTTCATTAAGCTGTTCATTCTTAAGTTTTTATTGAATCTCTTGAAAACGCTATGAGGGCAGCGCCCCATCTTGATGGAACGATCTTTCTCGGAGGAATTAAAGCTTTCGTCCACTTCGGATCAATTATTACCGCCCGTTCCCCTGAGCGCTGTATGACCCTTCAGGTTTTAACCCTTCCCCATAATACTACTACAGTGGACCCTCGGTTTTTGTACAGCTCCCAGCTCGAATTATTATTTTTTTTTTTTCAACAAGTCGGCCGTCTCCCACCGAGGCAGGGTGACCCAAAAAGAAAGAAAATACTTTCATCATCATTCAACACTTTCACCACACACATACATAATCACTGTCTTTGCAGAGGAGCTCAGATACGACAGCTGAGAATTGTCCCTCCTAGCTGTTACTATCCCAGACCCCTCCTTTAAAGTGCAGGCATTGTACTTCCCATTTCCAGGACTCAAGTCCAACTAAATAAATTAACTGGTTTCCCTGAATCCCTTCACAAAATGTTACCCTGCTCACACTCCAACAGATCGTCATGTCCCAAAAACCATTCGTCTCCATTCACTCCTATCTAACACGCTCACACATGCTTGCTGGAAGTCCAAGCCCTCGCCCACAATACCTCCTTTACCCCTTCCTCCAACCTTTCTAGGACGACCCCTACCCCGCCTTCCTTCCCTACAGATTTATACCGTCTCCAAGTCATTCTACTTTGATCCATTCTCTCTAAATGACCAAACCACCTCAACAACCCCTCTTCAGCCCTCTGACAAATACTTTTAGTAACTCCACACCTCCTAATTTCCACATTCCGAATTTTCTGCATAATATTTACACCACACATTGCCCTTAGACAGGACATCTCCACTGCCTCCAGCCTCCTCCTCGCTGCAGCATTTGCAACCCATGCTTCACACCCATATAAGAGTGTTGGTACCACTATACTTTCGTACATTCCCTTCTTTGCCTCCATGGATAACGTTTTTTGTCTCCACAGATACCTCAACGCACCACTCACCTTTTTTCCTTCATCAATTCTATGGTTAACCTCATCCTTCATAAACCCATCCGCTGACACGTCAACTCCCAAATATCTGAAAACATTTACTTCTTCCATAATCCCTCTCTCCAATGTGATATCCAATTTTTCTTTATTTAAATCGTTTGATACCCTCATCACCTTACTCTTATCTATGTTCACTTTTAACTTTCTACCTTTACACACACTCCCAAACTCGTCCACTAACCTTTGCAACTTTAGAATCTCCCATAAGCACAGTATCATCAGCAAAAAGTAACTGTGTCAACTCCCATTTTGCTTTTAATTCTCCATAATTTAATCCCACCCCTCTCCCCAACACCCTAGCATTTACTTCTTTTACAACCCCATCTATAAATATATTAAACAACCATGGTGACATTACACATCCCTGTCTAAGACCTACTTTTACTGGGAAGTTATCTCCCTCTCTCCTACACACCCTAACCTGAGCCTCACTATCCTCATAAAAACTCTTTACAGCCTTCAGTAACTTACTACCTATTCCATACACTTGCAACATTTGCCACATTGCTCCCCTATCCACTCTATCATATGCCTTTTCTAAATCCATAAATGCAATAAAAACTTCTACCTTTATCTAAATACTGTTCACATATATGCTTCACTGTAAACACTTGATCTACACATCCCCTACCCACTCTAAAGCCTCCTTGCTCATCTGCAATCCTACTCTCTGTCTTACCTCTAATTCTTTCAATAATAACCCTGCCATACACTTTACTTGGTATACTCAGTAAACTTATTCCCCTATAATTTTTACACTGTCTTTTATCCCCCTTCCCTTTATATAAAGGAACTATACATGCTCTCTGCCAATTCCTAGGTACCTTCCCCTCTTTTATACATTTATTAAACAAAAATACCAACCACTCCAGCACTATATCGTCCCCTGCTTTTAACATTTCAGTCATGATTCCGTTAATTCCAGCTGCTTTACCCCCTTTCATTCTACGTAATGCCTCACGCACCTCCCCCACACTCACATCCTGCTCTTCTTCACTCCTAAACGATGTTGTACCTCCCTGGCCAGTACATGAAATTACCGCCTCCCTTTTTTCATCGACATTTAAAAGTTCCTCAAAATGTTCCCGCCATCTACCCAATACCTCCAGCTCCCCATCTACTAACTCCCCTACTCTGTTTTTAACTGACAAATCCATTCGTTCCCTAGGCTTTCTTACCTTGTTTATCTCACTCCAAATTTTTTTCTTGTTTTCAGCAAAATTTCTTGACAAAGCCTCTCCCATTCTTTCATCCGCTCTTCTTTTGCACTCTCACCACTCTCTTCACCTTTCTTTTACTCTCCATATACTTTGCTCTTCTATTAACACTTCTGTTTTGTAAAAACCTCTCATAAGCTACCTTTTTCTCGTTTATCACACCCTTTACTTCTTCATTCCACCACTTACTCTTTCCTCCTGCACCCACCCTCCTATAGCCACAAACTTCTGCCCCACATTCTAATACTGCATTTTTAAAACTATCCCAACTCTCTTCAACCTTCCCCCCACTACTACTACTTGCACTAGCCCACCTTTCTGCCAGTAGTTGCTTATATCTCACCCTAACTTCCTCCTCCCTTAGTTTATATACTTTTACCTCTCTCTTACTTGCTGTTGCCATTTTCTTTTTGTCCCATCTACCTTTTACTCTAACTGTAGCTACAACTAAATAATGATCCGATATATCTGTTGCCCTTCTATAAACTACTTTCATTACGTGCTATATCATACCTTGTATACATATTTATCTTCTTTTTCATAAAATATGTATTACTTATTACCAAACCTCTTTCTACACATAGCTCTATTAACGGTTCCCCATTTACATTTACCCCTGGCACCCCAAATTTACCTACTACTCCCTCCACAACATTTTTACCCACTTTAGCATTAAGATCCCCAACCACAAGTACTCTCTCATTTGGTTCAAAACTCCCCACACACTCACTCAACATTTCCCAAAATCTCTCTCTCTCCTATTATGTAAGTGTATTTTTGTAAGTGCTTTTGTAAGTATTTTTGGGGGTCTGAAACGACTAATCTAATTTACATTCATCCTTATGGGAACAGATTCGTTCGGTAACGGCACTCGAACAGCATTCTGGAAAGAATTATCGATGAAAACCGAGGGTCCACTGTACTTATAATAATGATATTACTACAGTAAGTCCTGGACTTACAAACACGTTGAGAATCTTCTGTATCGTGTATAATATCATTATAGCATTGTGTATAATATCATTATTAAATCATTTATATCATTATTATACACAATTTAGGAAGTCCCCAACATGTTTGTAAGTTTTAGACTTCCTGTATTATGAACATTATACACAATACAAAAGATTCTCAACTTTGTAAAGTCAAAGACTTCCTACATGATATGTGTCCACTCATACGAATGCTCAAGGCTACACAAACATGCTTTAAAAACCGAACTTAGGCTCCTGCAGAATTTGGGTGTGTTCAGAGAGGCAAACTTCCTCAAAATTGTCTGCAAGTTGCAAAACTTGGCAAGCTGTGGGTCTTAAGTTGCAATGCCAGGAGGGCAACATGTCTGCAACTTGATGCTTGGTTAATGTACTTAAGCCAGTGTGTATATTGTATTTTACAGTCAATTCTCTTGTAAAATTCTCCTCTATATAGTGTAAATTCTCCTCTATATAATGTAAATTCTCCTCCATATAATGTAAATTCTCCTCTATATAATGTAAATTCTCCTCTATATTTAAATTCTCTTCTATATAGTGTAAATTTTTTGTAAATGCAATTGGAAAACTACAGGTGGTCCTCAACTTATGATGGAGTTACGTTCTGATGAATGCATCACAAGTTGAAAATGTCGCAAGTCAAAATTGTCGCAAGTCGAAAATGTCGCATGTCGAAAATGTCGCAAGTAGAAAATGTCGCAAGTCGAACAGTGTCGCAAGTCGAACAGTGTCGCAAGTCGAACAGTGTCGCAAGTCGAACAGTGTTGCAAGTCGAAAATGCGGCAAGTCAAAAATGCTGCAAGTTGAAATTGTCACAAGTCGAAAATGTAGCAGGTCGAAATTGTCGCAAGTCGAAATTGTCACAAGTCGAAATTGTCGCAAGTCGAAATTGTCGCAAGTTGAAATTGTCGCAAGTTGAAATTGTCGCAAGTTGAAATTGTCACAAGTTGAAATTGTTGCAAGTTGAAATTGTCGCAAGTTGAAATTGTCACAAGTTGAAATTTTCGCAAGTTGAAATTGTCGCAAGTCAAAATTGTCACAGGTCGAAAATGTAGCAGGTTGAAATTGTCGCAAGTCGAAATTGTCGCAAGTCGAAATTGTCGAAAGTCAAAAATATCGCATGTTGAATATGATTATATGCTAAATAAGTCAATAAATAACTGCTGTCAGTAAATAAGTCAATAAACTAATAATTATTGTAACTAAATACCAGTATTGAAAAGTCAATTAATGAATACAAGTTAGGGACTTGCTGCCTTAATGATGGCTGATTATCTGAAGTTTCATCTCCAAGGTTATTGTTGCCGCACCATCGTAAAGTTGAAATATTGTAAGTTGAACCATCGTAAAGTTGAAATATTGTAAGTCAAACCATTGTAAAGCAAGGAGCATCTGTACATCGAAAATTGAATAGTATGCGGAAAGGTGTTCATAGTATATGCTCTTCAATGTTGGCTGAACTGTCGTTTTTTTTTTTTTATTATATTTACCCAAAAAAATACGATATATATATAGAGGAGCTTTATAAGTGAATTGACTGTATATAGTGGAGCTTTATAAGAGAACTGACTGTATGTAGTAGAGCTTATAAGAGAACTGACTGTATATAGTGAAGCTTTATAAGAGAACTGACTGTATATAGAACTTTATAACTGAACTGACTGTATACAGAAGAACATAATAAGAGAACTGACTGTATATAGAGGAGCTTTATAAGAGAAATGTATATGGAGGAGCTTTATAAGTGAAGTGACTGTATATAAAGGAACTTTTTAAGTGAAGTGAGTGTAATTAAGGTATAATTGTTGACAATATAAAAGGGTTAAGTTTTCCCACCATTGTACTGTTGTTTCAGGACTACATGAGCTACTGGAGAAACCGGCGCTGCTAGCATTCGCTGAACCTTAGGGATGCAAGATGCTGTGGGAGTGTTGATGCTGTGGGTGGCGTAGGTCGCGGCGCGGCGCTCTCCCGCGGTGGCGACATTTGTGGCGCGTCTGAGGTCCACAGACATCCCGGCCACCAGTATTCTCAGGCTGCTTTTCATCAGTATCATCCTGGCAACCAGATAACTCATCACAATTGTTCTCATCACGTTATTGCTCACAACAATCATCTGCTCTACCATCATCACAATCCCCGGTCACCGTCGCCGCTCCATCTGCAGCATTACTCCGTTCGTGGCAGCAGTAGCAGCAGCAGCAGCAGCATTAACAGCAGTGGTAGGGCCTCTGCTACCATCACCACCACAACCACCAACACCAACACTCCCCCACTGGGGTATGACTCAGCGGGTAACTCAGGTCTGGGTGCATCTCTCTTGTGTGTCACCACCTCAGGTCATAATGACTTCGCTCTGTGTGGCGGCCCTCCAGCCCAGGAGCTAGCCCTGATGAATCACGGAGGTTGTCCTGCTTGGTGTTCGCATCACGGAGGAGCACCGGAGGGAGATGGATGCTTGGACGGCTTGCGCCGGGCATCCAACAGGCTGGCGGATTTTCTAAGAGGGCTTTTTAATTCTTGATGGTTGTTTTTAATTATTTTAGCATATTATTTGTTAAACATCGAGTGTCGTTCATCTTAAGTTTGGTCCAGAACTTAATTTGCTACTTTTATAAGAATTTTGTACGGATCCAGGTCGTTCCAGTGGTCCTGGAAATAATTTCTAAGATGAAACTTGTATTCATTTGCCCACACAAAGAAGAGAGTTGTTATATCATCTCAAGCCTGATCGGAAATCAAATCTTCATGCTCAAAATCACAATGGGCTGAACACTAGGATGAACCGGTGGTACTGGGAGAGAACATACAGTGTAGTGGATAATTAGTGAACTTGGAAGTACAGTGCCTGTGCTCTGGAGGTGTGGAAATATGTTGCAGTTTTTGAACTGTAGTGTAGACACGCCTCTGGCAAGACAGTGATGGAGTGAGTGACGATGAAAGTGTTTTTTTCATTTTCAGGTCGCCCTGCCTCGGTGGGAGATGGCCGATGTGTTAATTAAAAAATTGGTGGATCTGTGGTTCAAGTGAGAATGTGGGTGTGAAGCCATGAACAATGGCTCCCTCTAGCGCTCCTGAAACAACCAAACGAGCGCGTGGAGTATGGAAAAGCGGTCAGCTCGTTTGGACACCAAACACGTGTGCTTAAACATCGATGGTGATTGTAACTACCAGTTTTTCATTCTTTTTTTTATAGAAAATGTTTGCTAAGCAAGTCACCAAGCCCTGGGCTGGCCTTTCCGCTCCCGTCCGCATGTGTTGTGATCAATAGGGCTTTGTTCTAGCCCGACCCCACACCAGTCTTTCACATCAGCGGCAGACAAAACTCTAGACCAGTTTGATGAGGCTCCTCTCTTATCCCATTCAAAAAACTACATTGAACTACGAGTAGTTACCAAACAAGAATATTTTGTTCCCTAATAGTCTGTCACGAAAGCAAATCAATCAGTATTTGTGCTTGATGAATATGTGAATCAACAAAGGTACTCGTCATACTCATCACCCAATGAGGTTTGTTCGCCGCTAAAATTTTGTATCAGACTGCCTAGTCGTGAGGACGGCAATTTGCCGCTCATCTGTTACTTACTACTGAACGATCTCATGTACAGTGTTGTTACAGGAGAGAACTTATTTAACACACGTTTTGTAAAAATAGTTTTCAAATGGTGGGAATAGTTCGGCAGTGAGAACGAGTGGTCAAAATAGTCGCCGACTATCCCGCCACACTTTGTATTGCGAACACCTCCTCCTCAACTTGGCAAGGAAATATCGTAACTTACCAAGTGTATCTCAGTGATATGATGTGATAGTTATACCAAAGGTGACTTGAAACCATTGTCAGTTGTGCAGAGGTGCCAAGAACTATGACAAAGGCTCCATTCTCACCTCTGTTGTCTGAGAGTGTCGCCAGCACCTCAGTACTTATATGATTTTGAAGAATGTAAATGTAGAGCATCATGTGGAGAGTAACATTCCTGAATGTAATTGATTTTGTGTTCTGTACAGCGGATCATTGGCGACCCGGCGCTCAAATTAATCCAGTTGGTACCACGAACCGGATGAGGTGTTCAACTTGATTCGGTTGGTACATCGAACCAGATGAGGTGTTCACCTTCATCTGGTTGGTACATCATTAATGTGTACTTGATGAGGTAATCTAGTGTCATTGTGCACCTGTTCTTCCTTGTTGATGGTGCACCTGTCCTTCCTCCTTGCCTAGGATGTACCTGTCCTTGCCTAGGGTGCTCCTGTCTGCCTAGGGTGCACCTGTCCTTGCCTAGGGTGCACCTGTCCTTGCCTAGGGTGCACTTGTCCTTGCCTAGGGTGCACCTGTTTTTGCCTAGGGTGCACCTGTCCTTGCCTATGGTGCATCTGTCCTTGCCTAGGATGCACCTATCCTTGCCTAGGGTGCACTTGTCCTTGCCTAGGGTGCACCTGTCCTTGCCTAGGGTACACCTTTCCTTGCCTATGGTGCATCTGTCCTTGCCTAGGGTGCACCTGTCCTTGCCTAGGGTGCACTTGTCCTTGCCTAGGATGTACCTGTCCTTGCCTAGGGTGCTCCTGTCTGCCTATGGTGCACCTGTCCTTGCCTAGGGTGCACCTGTCCTTGCCTAGGGTGCATCTGTCCTTGCCTAAGATGCACCTATCCTTGCCTAGGGTGCACTTGTCCTTGCCTAGGGTGCACCTGTCCTCCTTGCCTAGTGTGCACCTGTCTTTTCTCCTTGCCTAGGGTGCACCTGTCCTTTCTCCTTGCCTAGGGTGCACCTGTCCTTCATCCTTGCCTAGGATCCTCTTTACCTAGGATCCACCTGCCCCCCCCCTTGCCTACAGTCTACCTGCCCCCTCCCCCTTGCCTACGGTCCACCTGCCTCCCTTGCCTACAGTTCACCTGCCTTCTTCCATGCCAAGAGTGCACCGAGAGCGCCGGGTTAGTGGAGGTGCACCGTACATCACTCCACTCCTCCCTACACAAATGTCCGCCACTATACAACAACTCCAATACACAACAAAGCAGAAGAGTTCCGCCAACTGTTCAATTTTTCGCTCTCAGTTCGAAACAAATAATTTTGGGGGGAGTTATGGTACTTAACAAGAAATATAAATTGTTGCGTCGCTAGAAAATTGATGATTGAAGAAGAAATTGATTGAATATATTTGTGAAATGTATTAATAGGAAAATTTCAACTTGTAAAAATCAATTTTTCGAAATTGTTATGTCTCCAGAAAATTGTTGATTGAAGAGGAAAATTGAATGTATTTGTAAAATGCATTAATGGGGAAATTTCACCACAGAAAAAATTGATTTTTTCGAATTTTCGGAAATTTTGGGGGGAATTTCGGTACTTAATGAGAAAGTGATGAATTGTTCCGTCGCAGGAAAATTGTGGATTGAGAGAGAAATTGATCGTGTTTCGACTTGTGAGGTGCATTTGACGGGTGAGCACTAAACCTGTAGGGGTCAGGTGTGATTGGGATTGATCCAAAGGGAAGGGGGGGTAGCTCCAGGTCCCTGGATTGAGAGCCTCTTAGCACTTGTTGTGGGTCATGGTTCTCTTGTTAAGCTTTATAAAGTTCAGTTTTTGTCTTTAAATATGATTAAAGCTCAATAAATGTAATATACAGCTCTATAAAGTTAAATTTTCTGTTATATGATTGAAAAAGCTCTTTTGTAAAGCTCTATAAAGTTCAGTTTTCTTTTAATATAAAAAATTCCCTTATAAAGCTTTATAAAGTTCAATTTTCTCTGTAACTATGATTGAAAAAGCTCCTTGTAAAGCACTATAAAGTTCAAATTTCTCTGAAAAGGCTCTCTTGTAAAGCTTCATAAAGTTAAGTTTTCTCTTTAACCATGAAAAGCTCACTCGTAAAGCTCCATAAAGTTCAGTTTTCTTAGTATGCAAAAGCTCACTTGTAAAGCTCCTTAAAGTTGAGTTTTCTCTGTAACTATGAAAAAGTTCACCCAGAATTGAACATCAGGTGGTAAGGTCTTCAAAGTTCACAATGTTCAGTTTTGAATGAATTTTTTCATCTATATAAAGGAGCTTTATAAAAAAGCTGGCTTTAGTTCAGTTTTTTAAAGCTACAAGGGTTTTTGATACAAGTGATTGGACCTCATTCTGTTGAATATAGTATACAAGGGATGGGACCTCATTCTGTTGAATTGAATGTAGTATACAAGGGATGGGACCTTATTCCGTTGAATTGAAAGTAATATACAAGGGATGGGACCTCTTTCCGTTGAATATAGTATACAAGGGATTGGACCCCATTCTGTTGAATATAGTGTACAAGGGATGGGACCTCGTTCTGTTGAATTGAAAGTAATATACAAGGGATGGGACCTCTTTCCGTTGAATTGACATAATATCCAAGTGATGGAACATCATCCCCTTGAATCAAACACAAGATCCACAACAATGAACCCTTGTTTCCTTGAATCAAACCTAATCACAGATATATGAACCCTCAGGGTTTAGTGCCTCCCATGTGAGAAACGTTTAAGGTATGAGGGTTAAAAATGTATAATTCTGTGTAGGATGAATTACATATAATCTTTGGAGATAAATGTACAGGGTGCTTCAAAATGATGGACCCAATTTCAAAGCATACTACTTTGAAATTGGGTTCATTCTTTGAGACGTGTGTAACCTGGTGGTGAGGTGTAGCGAACACTGGTGTCAAGGGACCCCAAGTGTAGACTCGCAGTGTGTGTCAATTATGGCGCTATTTTTCTATGTTGGATGGTCTGGTATTGTATTGTTTTGACAGTCTACTACTACTGTTACTACTACAACTACTGCTACTTCTACTACTTTACTACTACTTCTACTACTTTACTACTACTTCTACTACTACTACTACAACTACTACTACTTCTACTACTATTACTACTAGTACTATTACTACTACTATCACCACTACTACTATCACCACTACTACTATCACTACTACTACTATCACTACTACTACTACCACTTCTACTATCACCACTACTACTACCACTTCTACTACTACTACCACCACTTCTACTACTACCACTACCACCACTGCTACCACTACCACCACTACTATTGATCTGTCTTGTATTTTCGTTAGAGGTCCTCATCAGTTGACATCAATCATAGGTCAGAACGTACCAGACTGCACTAACACAATCCCTCAGATCAGACCACCATACCGTCATCAATAGCGGCTCGACAGAGCGGAACGTTCAACCGCAGTAGTGTAAGGCATCAGCATTTTCAAATAAGAGCTCGACCGGGCGTAACGTTCTTCGTAGAGTGTTCTTTGGAGCGTTCCTTGCCCTTCTGCTATGTATAATCTGTGTATGTATGATGGATATGGATGATGTGGTTGACCACTGAGCTGTGAGTACTTACAAGGGTGATTGAGAGAAAGAGAGAGATATCTTTATAATTGGTACCTGTGCTTGGATGATTCTCTCTCTCTGTCTATCTCTATCTCTCTTGTGTTGTTTGTGACAGCAGGATTCACCTACTGCCACTGCTGTACAACTGGTCTGCTGTACGGCTGGTCTGCTCTTTGGCTGGTCTGCTGTATGGCTGGTCTGCTGTACAACTGGTTTGTTGTACGGCTGGTCTGCTATATGACTGGTCGGCTGTATGGCTGGTCTGCTGTACAACTGGTCCCCTGCTGTGCAGCTGAGAGAGAAGGTTGTACAGTAGATATGTACAAGACGAGAGAGATTTTACAGTGGAAATGTACAAGAGAGGATGTACAGCAGAAATGATTGTACAGGAGATTGTACAGTGGAAGTAATTATACAAGAGAGGATGTTGAACAGCGGAAATAATTGTACAAGGGAGGAGGTTGTACAGTGGAAATAATTGTATGAGAGAGATGTACAGTGGAAATAATTACAAGAGAGGAGGTTGTACAATGGAAATGATTGTACACTATAAGGGAGATCATTGTATGATGGAAATGATTGTACAACGTAAGTAAGACACTATGCACATGGGTTTAATATAGCAAAATAAGCCTTATATCCTTGATTCTCTGTACCTGACCATTTAAATAGAGCAAGGTTAATGGAGTCAACTCTCAACTTAGCGGAATAATGGAAGGGGTAGCGGCGATTGTGGTGGCCAGTGGATTGTTCTGCCCAGACTGTAATGGCAGGAAATTCTGTGATCGGTGGATGTCACATCCGAATTGAAAGAGACAACGGATTTTGTCCAGCGGATATTGTCCATTAAGTTGAAGGTTGACTGTACCAGTCATCGGTTTGATGCTCACTGCCTGAGAATTGTCTGTGGTCCGCTCATCAATCATTTAGGCTCAACGGAACAATGTAGCATTCAATTTTTTAATTCTTTTTACAAATACACTTTTGTTAGAATTACACGGATGATTTTTGAGTTTGAGACATGCGTGGGTCATTGACGGGTTGACCGGTGATAGACTGGGCCACAGTTACCAGATGGAGCTTAGAGCTTTATGAAATAGTCGGATTGCATGTAAAGCTCAGTGGTGTGGATTTCCATGGAAGCGACTGAAGGAGTATATCTAAAAATAAAAGGCCTTTTCGGTCGCTTTTACAAAGCTACATTTTAGGAGCTTTATAAGTGAGCTGATGGTAAAGCACAGTAATCCCTCGCCTGGTGTGGTTTTACAATGTGCGCATTGACTTTACAATTGCTGTGTCCGCCAGTAATTCCTTGCGATGTAAATTAACACTAATATATTGTGACAGTAAGACACAGTATGGTTTACAACAGTCAAATTGACAACAATTCATCAATCAGAAACCATCATATCCACAATTTGGTCAATTCTCAATTTGAAGGCTATTCATCTACTTTAACATACTATCCACAATTTCGACCATTCTCCAATGGCCAAAAAGTCTTTCCGTTATGGTGCCATAAGTTGCACTGTTCATTTTATTTACATAAATCCACTCCTACGCGAGGGATTCCGCCGTTGACAAGGACTCGTGGGGATTTAAATCCACACGCCGTGGGCCTGACACGCACCTGCCGCATACAGCGAGGGGCGCCTGTATTAATACTGTCACGCATGGGTCTGTAGCCTCATGTGTTGTTACAAGGGATCAACACCTGTATGTGAAGTTCCTGAACCGTTTGTGTATTGATGTTGCGTATTTTTGAGGGGCGGCCGCAGGTGTTGCGCTGTGCCAAAATGTATCTGCTGCAACGCATACGCATGTTGATGTGCGTTGCAAACCCCACACATTCAGTTTAGGTTTCGTAACTTAGTGATGCTCTCCAGAAAAAGTTTCATGCCCCGACAAGGGGCCAGTTTCGTAGTGGAAACACGCAAGTTCATATTCTTTCCATTGTGTGCATGCAAGAATGTGTTGTGTTTACCCTCGCGCTGCGTGCGAGGCGTAAAACAAGAACATGTCAGCGAAACACTGCCATTGTGTTTTTTTGTGTTTGACGCTTGTGGCGCAAGCGTCTGTTTTGAGAGGCAAGAATTGCCGGCAGGTAAGCTATGAAGGCGCTGTGTGCACAGCACACCTTTGTGCAGGCGCTGTGTTACTGGAAATGGTGAGAGTTTACTGTTTACTGCGCTGGAAATGACTAGACTGTTGTGTACAGCACTGCATATTGCTGGAAATGGCTAGACTGCTGTGTACAGCACTGCACACCACTGTAAACAGCAAGGCTGCTGTGTACAGCACTGCACACCGCTGTAAACAGCAATGTACTGCTCCAGCCAGAGCTTAATATGGCTGTAGAGGAGTGTAAAGCTTCACAGCACCACAGCAAAAGCTTGGGTAAGCTGTGGAGACACCAGATAAAGCTGTGAGTGGGCCTACCCAAAAAAAAATTACTAAAATGCCATATAAAAATTTATATATAAGCATATAAAACATTTTAAAATTACTGTAATATTAAGGAAATACAAATATTATTATTATTATTATTATTATTATTATTATTATTGTTGTTTTTTCAAATATATAAATTTAATTTCAAAATTACAATTTCGGAAAATCCCCCCCTTTTTTGCGGATTTAAAAAAAAAAAAATCGGAAAAACATAAATTTTGATCATAAATGTGAAAAAAAAGGGTTTTGTCTGTTATCTGCATATTGTAAATTGCACACGGTGGTGTAAATGCACTTGACTGACTTTTGTTCCACTGCACGAGGATCCTGGCCACTATCTTTACCATGTAACGAAAGATATCTTTAAAGATGTAAAAAAGAGATATCCTTAAGATATTTCTTGGTTTTCCCGGTGGAAATAGTCAAAGTTTTTTTTCTAACGGAATTGTAAATGATATTTTTCATTCCCTGACACGATGCAAAGACCGACAGATGACAGAATGGGCGGGAGACCATTGTGAGTCTAGGAGCACTTGCACACAATCTCCCTTACCTTCTAGTTAATGGTGCAGGTTTGGACCAAAACATCACTATCCGCTTTACTTTCCCATGTGCGATTCATCTGCGTATTCCAGTCGCCGGAATACACAGATAAATATGGAGTAGTGCCACATTTGCCACCAGTGACACCAAGGCCTGTCAGACTGTGGTGTTTCAAGTCCCATAACGCTGTGTTGCACCTGCCAGAGTATGTGAACTATGGAAGGCCTATGTCTGCCAATAGATGGCAGCACAGGGCTAGGAGACAGCCCTCTAGCGGTAGTTCTGGGAAATAGATATGGGGTAGGTGTGCCATCTATCAGAGCCACTTTTCAATTCACCGTCCATTCATCTTTCTACTCGCCCACAAACATTAGTTCCAATTTGAATTCATGCAAGACATCCAGCAAGTCAACCAATGTTAGAAAGTTTTGAAAATCTTATAAAGCTCATCTATATACAGTCAATTCTCTTATACAGTCAGTTCTCTTATAAAGTTACTCTATATACAGTCAGTTCTCTTATAAAGTTCCTCTATATACAGTCAGTTCTCTTATAAAGTTCCTCTATATACAGTCAGTTCTCTTATAAAGTTCCTCTATATACATTCAGTTCTTATAAAGTTCCTCTATATACAGTCAGTTCTCTTATAAAGTTCCTCTATATACAGTCAGTTCTTATAAAGCTCATCTATATACAGTCAGTTCTCTTATAAAGCTCATCTATATACAGTCAGTTCTCTTATAAAGTTCCTCTATATACAGTCAGTTCTCTTATAAAGCTCCACTATATACAGTCAGTTCTGTTATAAAGCTCCATTATACAAGTGTGATTTTTTGTAAATATGACTTAAAAAATGATCAGAATTGAACATCATTAGCTATGAAGGCCTTTCTTTGAGCCATTCAGTTTTGGATATCCTTTATCAGTCGCTTCACAAGAACCACTATATAGAGGAGCTTTATAAGACAGCTGACTTGCAAACTTGATTAAAGAAGCTCACTTAAAATTGAACAGTGGGTGGAAGGGCCTTCAGTAGCACCTGCTGTTCAATTTCAAATGACTTGCAGTTTCAGATGACTTTCAATTTTGGATGACCCCTTTCAATTATGGATGACCCCTCTTAATTATGGATGACCCCTCTTAATTATGGATGACCCCTTTCATTATGGATGACCCCTTTCAATTATGGATAACCTCTTTCAATTACAGATGACCCCTTTCGGTTTCAGATGACAAGTTTCAGTTTTGGATGACCCCTTTCAATTGTGAAGGACTCTTTTCAATTACAGATGACCTCCTTCAATTGAAGGTGACCCCCTTTCAATTTCAGAATGACTTTCAGTTTTGGACAACCATTCAATAAAAGAAATTGCACCGCCGTGTATGGAATACCTTTGTAAATTCGTCGGAAATTGCTATTGGTTGATGACTGATTTACCAGTATGCCAGGCGTGTTTAATTTTTTCAATTCTGCATTAGGGTCGAAAGCGTATGGTGATGTTTATGACCCTTACAGGTTTAGTGCTTTGTTATAATAATGGCAACATTTACATGTGTGTATATTAGGGTAGGGGTACCGTTCATCCTGTGTGCTTCCCTACAGGTTTGGCATTTCCCAATTTTGTAGAGACGGTTATGCAAGGGGGACTAGTGTAGTTGTGTCGACCAATCAGAACTGATGATTCTTCTTTCGCTGTATTAAATTCCGTCATGTGTTTCTGAAGTGTGTATTGTAGCCCCAGTATCGGGATTCCAGATTCAGTAAAATCTCCTTTGACGGACGAATATTGTCAAAAATAAAATTCCCCAGTCTACACGGAAATAAAATTCTGGTCTATGCAGGAAAACTTCCTGGTTTTTGCAGAAGAAAAATTCTGGTCTTTACAGAAAATTGTTTTCAGGTATACAAAGAAAAAGTTATCTGGTGTACGCAAATATAAAATTTTCTGGTCTATTGAAAATTCTCTCATCTGCACAATTCTAGAAATCATTTCTCACTACCAGACATGTACTTACAGGAGCTTGGGGTTGGAATAAAAACACTGTGACTGCAGCGATTCACAGTGGATCTTAGGTTTTACATCTCTTTTCGTCCTCCATCTTCACAGCGGCTTCACATTCTATTCCCCAAACCTCGGGCAATCATTCTCAGAAGTGCGTGCCTTGGTGGTCTCCTGCTTGTGCTCGGGCAGTACGTTTGAAACGCGCTGCGTGGGGCAGGTATCAGTATAACAGAACCACAGAGAGACTCCTTGATTTTAAGCAGAAGAGAGCTATTGCTCGCCGTGTCATACGTGACGCTAAACGCACTTGCTGGTGAGATTACGTTTCTACTGTCACTTCGGCTTCCTCGATGAGTGCAGTCTGGAAGAAAGTGCGGAAATTAAGTGGTAAATTCTCCCCCGACCCGGCTCCTGTTCTTCAGGTTGCCGGTGTCAATATAGCACACCCTCTTGCCGTTGCCACTGAAATTGGTAATCATCTGGTCCGCATTTCTCAGGGGCTCCATCTATGCCCCTCGTTCCTTTCTTCTAAGTTTGCCAACGAGTTAAAGCCCTTAGATTTTTCTTCTCTTAGAGAAGAATCTTATAATGTGCCTTTTACCCTTCAAGAACTGGAGGCAACACTCTGCTTGCCGATCATCGGCAGCTGGGCCAGACGGCATATATATTCGTATGCTACAGCATTTACATCAGTCTGCTCTTACTGTCCTCTTACGACTATAATCTTATATGGTCGCAAGGAGTTCTTCCCCAGCTGTGGAAGTCTGCTATTGTTCTCCCTTTTCGCAAACCGGGTACTGTGGGACGTGATACCTCCCACTACTGTCCCATCGCTCTTACCAGTGCAGTTTGCAAGGTGATGGAATGTCTAGTTAATAGACGTTTGATGTGGTATTTAGAGACGCACAATAGTCTCTCCCCTAGTCAATATGGCTTTCGTAAAGGCCGTTCTGGCATTGACCCCTTACTGTGCTTGGATACATATATTCGTAATGCCTTCGCTAATAACCACTCGGTTATCGCCATCTTTTTCGACCTTGAGAAGGCTTATGACACAACTTGGAGATATAATATCTTGGCCCAGGCCCATTCCTTAGGCCTCCGAGGCAACCTACCATTCTTCCTTAAGGCTTTCTTAACTGACAGACATTTCCGTGTCCGGGTTAGTAATGAGCTTTCCCCAGAATTTGTCCAAACTGAAGGTGTCCCCCAGGGTTGTGTTCTGAGCACAACACTCTTTCTCCTTGCTATAAATAATCTGGCATCTGTTCTCCCATCCAATATTTGGTCATCGCTCTATGTGGATGACTTTGCTATAGCTTGTGCAGGTGCTGACTGTTACCTCATTGTAGTTTCCCTCCAGCATGCCATCAACCGGGTTTCTTATTGGGCCACCACTCATGGGTTTAAATTTTCTAGTGGCAAAACTCATCAATTTACGTTTACTAGACATTCAGTGGTCTTTGATCATCCATTGTACCTATACGGCTCACGTATTCCAGAACGTGATACAGTCAGGTTTCTCGGCCTCCTGTTTGACCGTCAATTGTCCTGGAAACCTCATATTACCTCTCTTAAGGCAACTTGTCACAGCCGGCTGAACCTCTTTAAAACCCTCGCACATCTTTCATGGGGGCTGATCGTAGAACTCTCCTTCGTCTACATTCAGCCCTAATTTTATCAAAACTCGATTATGGTGACCAGATATATTCGGCGGCCTCCCCTGCTACTCTTTCCATCCTTAATCCCATCCATCACCAGGGATTACGCTTATGCCTTGGTGCATTTCGTTCTTTTCTGGTTGAGAGCCTCTATGTAGAAGCGAACATTCCATCCTTGTCCGATCGTCGTGATGCACATTGCATTCACTATTATGTTCGCTCTCATGACCTCCGCAATCTTTCCATGTATAGGATTGTTACAGATGTTAGTAGACGCTCTTTATTTGTTCGTCGCCCCTGCTTACTGCGTCCCTTTTCTTTTCGTCTACATTCACTCTTGTCTTCCCTTCAGCTACCACCTCTATATGTTCATGTGACATCTCCCTTTCCCCTACCCCCTTGGGAAGTTCCTGCTGTCCGTGTCTGTTCTATTCCTCTACCTTGCGCGAAAGCCCGCCTACCTACGGCGGCGTCTCGCTCTTTTTTTCTAGACCACTTCCGCTCTCATTCCCATGCCATCGCAGTGTACACTGATGGTTCAAAGTCGTCTGATGGCGTCGGATTCGCAGCAGTGTTTCCGGACAGCATCGTGCGAGGGCATCTATTACCTTCGGCTAGCATATTTATGGCTGAATTGTATGCCATTCTTGTGGCACTTATCCGTATTGCATTTATGCCTGTATCACCATTTGTGGTCGTTTCAGACTTCCTTAGTACTTTACAGGCTATCCGTAAAATTGATACACCTCACCCCCTAGTTCTTCGTATCCAACTTTGGTTACGCTGTATCTCTAGCAAGCACAAAGATATTGTTTTTTGTTGGGTCCCTGGTCATGTTGACGTACAGGGTAATGAACAGGCAGACACTGCTGCGTGGTCAGCAGTACATGACCTTCCAGTTTCATATAGAGGTGTTCCTTTTACAGACTATTTTGCACCCGTTGGCAACAACGCTGGTCTAACCTGCTAAATAACAAACTTCATTCTATTAAACCGAGTATAGGTTTCTGGCCTTCTTCTTGTCACCAATGTAGAGGTTGGGAGACTACACTCTCCCGTCTTCGCATTGGCCACACTCGTCTTACGCATGGGTATCTCATGGATAGGATCCCTGGCCCTCTCTGTGAGCATTGTCAGGGTCCAGTGTCTGTTCGACATATTCTGTTGGATTGTCCACTTTATCAACGAGCACGCAGAATTTACCTCCAACGGCGTCTTCGCTCTGCGGCCCTTTCTTTACCTTCCCTTCTTGCTGATGGACCCTCCTTTAATCCTGACTCTCTCGTTGACTTTTTGACAGAAACTGAAAATTATACCTCTAGCACCTCCCTCAGTCCCTTCTACCTTGATCTCTTGCTACCCTCTATCCCTGCACTATCCAATGTCCTGCTGCACTCCATACCCTACTAATCATCCATCTCCCGCTTACAATCCATTCTCCCTGCATCCTGTCCTGCCCCGCCACGCTGTATAACCCTTGTGGTTTAGCGCTTCTTTTGATTATAATAATAATAATAATACCTTGATCTCTTGCTACCCTCTATCCCTGCACTATCCACTGTCCTGCTGTATTCCATACCCTAATCATCCATCTCCCCCTTACAACCCATTCTCCCTGCATCCTGCAATAACCTGCAGCGCTGTATGACCCCTGTGGTTTAGCGCTTCTATTTGATTATAATAATGGACCACTGTACTTTCTGATGATTGAGGATGGACCAAGCCCTGAAGTCCCTTCTCAAAACTGATGGTTCGTTGTGAATTGTTACAGTCACAGTGTTGTGATTTTTGCCTCTATCCCAAGCAGTGAGACTTGACTTGTAAAATTGTGTAGACGAGAGAATTTTTTATTTGTCGGTTTTCTAGCCCATTCTAAGGTCCAGTAAATACCATTACAACACACAGCGCATCTCCCAAATTGTGGCTCGATAGTAGACATTCCGTGCAAGAATTGTGGTGTAGAATTGCAGCGTGCAGTGGCAACAATGCTGTTAAGAGTGCAACATTGATATCGTGTGCATCTGTAGTGTCTTAAATTATAAGAGCAAATTATAGACCCAATGGCACTTCAATATTTTGATAGTGTCCCAAAATTTGCATGCCAGCGGGAACCTGATTGGAAATATTTTTGACCATACAGGAGGCTTCTTGATTTACAAACTGTTTGAGTTGTGCGCCTCTGTTTACAAACTCGGCACTTGCGAACCGATTAAATTTTTACAATTGTTGAACGGCTGTAGCAACGTGTGCAACATAAGCATCAACCTTTGTACCATGCTTATCTGTATGCAAAAAAAAATTTAGTTGAAATTTGAGAAACGTAACTTTGTAAGCTGAGAAGTCAGAAATGGAACTTGTTTATAAGTCAGAAGACAGAAATGTAATTTGTAAGTTAAAAAAAATCAGAAATGTAACTTTGTAAGTAAAAAATAAATTTAATTTGTAAGGTAAAATGGAAATATAATTTGTAAGTCAAAAAAGAATATAATTTGTAAGTCATGGAACCAAATTGTAATTTGTAAATAAAAAAAACAGAAATGTAATTTGTAATTTAAAAGAGAATTGTAATTTGAAACAGTAATGTAATTTGTAAGTCAAAAAAGCAATGTAATTTGTAAATTTAAAAAAAAGATAAATGTAATTTGTAAATTTAAAAAAAGATAAATGTAATTTGTAAGCTGTTATACATGTAATTCTCTTAACATCAGTTGAAGTTGCAATCAATCAATCGGGTCGCAGATGCTGCGCATACTTGTCAACTGGGCCACCTGGTCAACTCTGTTATTTTACTGGAATTTTGTCACCATTTATTGATTGGAAGTTGAAATTCAGGCTTGCACGGTGTCTTACAGTCACCTCTCTTATAAAGCTCTATATAGTGTAATCTCTTTGTAGGTGTGGTTGAGAGATTTTGTGGAAAGTTGAAAGTACACATCACGGAGATGCTTCTGAACGCTGTTCAATTGTGGATGCTCTTTTACAATGGGATGTACTATATAGAGGAGCTTTATGAAGAGCTTATTCAGTCACCTCTTGTATAAAGCTCATCTATGTAGTGCAAAGTTCATGTTGATATTTTTGAGGCATTTTTTTTAAATTTAATATCACATGTGAAGGCCTTAATAGGCTGTGCTATTCAATTTTTTGTATTTTCTTCAATTACATTTATAAAATATTGTATTAAATAGAGCTTTATAAGAAAGCCATCTGTTAAAATAATTAAGGTGATAGGAAGTGGTTAGGAGAGTAGTTGTGGCTAGACGGCTGGGTTTGATCTGGCCGGCGACGAGCGGCTTACTGCCGGAATAACTGGGCCTTCCATTGTTATGACGGACCCTCGGAGTGAGGCTGCACGTGCATTAGGGTCACTATCCTGTGTTGCAGGAGTCTGGAATGTGCCTTCCGCCAGCCTCGGGATCTTCGGACCACTCCACAAACACCACCTCAACTCCTCCATGATTAAAACTCAATTGCTTATATCACATATAGTGAACCATTGATATAATGAACCTGTAGGGGGGATAGAGTGTCAATTAAATACAGTAAGTCCTTGACTGACGAACACATTGAAAATCTTCCACATTGTGTATATCATTATTATGAATATTATTCACAATACAGAAGATTCTCATGTTCGTAAGTCAAGGACTTACTGTAGTAACAATGTTAAAAATAAAAAAAGCCCACTTAAGTATTCTATTGTATAGATTTATTACAATAAACATCCAAAAAGAACAAAATTCACAAAGCGAATTTTGTCTGGTGTATAAAAAATCTGTCACATCGCGGTTCGTTATATCGAAGGTCTGACCCCTAAGCAAGGCAGAGATTATATTAATCTCGGATCTTTAGAAATCACTTTCGTCGAAGACTTGGAAAATTCAGTTGCAGAATTTGTCAAGGAGAAACGTTGTCGTGTTTCTGGAGTTGTCCGCAACGTAGTTTAGTCGAGACTGCCGAGACATCGGCCATTATGAGCCTTAAGCAGCACTTCAATAAGGGTAATTTTTTCCAAGTTTTGCAAGTAGTTATCATGCCTTAAGGCTGTCATCAAGGCTTTTAATAGCTGAGTCTCTATACAGTTAATGTAAGTGTGTGTGTGTGTGTGAATACAAGTACTATTGTGTGTGAATACAAGTACAGTATGTTGTATGTGTGTGTGTGAGAATACAAGTATTATTGTAAGTGTGTATGGGAATACAAGTACTCTTGTACGTGTCTAATACAAGTACTATTGTGATTGATACAAAAGTACATGTAGCAAAGACTCAGGTACTATTGTACGTGTCTAATACAAGTACTATTGTGTGTGATACAATAGTACTTGTATCAGACACTCAGCTATTATTGTACATGTCTAATACAAGTACTATTGTGTCTGATACAATAGTACTTGTATCACTCAGCTACTACTGTACATGTTTAATGCAAGTACTATTGTGTCAGATACAATAGTACTTGTATCAGACACTCAGCTACTATTGTGTCTAATACAAGTACTATTGTATGATTTATGCAGCTGTAAACAACAGAATTCGCTTTGTCATTTTTGTATTTTGCACATTCAACACAAACCATGGTGTTAAGGCCAGTCTTCTTATTTTGCAAATCATCAGTACAATAATTTTCCCCAAAAGACCTTTAGTACTTGTGAGCGTGTACAGAACACGAGTGGAACATGTTACAGAACGCGAGTGGCACATGTTACAGAACGCGAGTGGAACATGTTGCAGAACACAAATTCAACATGTCACTGGACACGAGTGGAACATGTTACAGAACGCGAGTGGAACATGTTACAGAACGCGAGTGGAACATGTTACAGAACGCGAGTGGAACATGTTACAGAACGCGAGTGAACATGTTACAAAGCGGGAAATGTTACAACGCAGTGAACATGTTACAGAACGCGAGTGGAACATGTTACAGAACGCGAGTGGAACATGTTACAGAACGCGAGTGGAACATGTTACAGAACGCGAGTGGAACATGTTACAGAACGCGAGTGGAACATGTTACAGAACGCGAGTGGAACATGTTACAGAACGCGAGGGGAACATGTTACAGAACGCGAGTGGAACATGTTACAACGCGAGTGGACCATGTTGCAGAACGCGAATGGAACATGTCACTGGACGCAAGTTGAACATGCCACAGAACGTGAATCAAACATGTTACTGGATGCGAGTGAAACATGTCACTGGACGTGACTGGAACGTGTCACAGAACGTGAGTGGAACATGCGTCTAACGTGTTGAACGATGAACGCAGTTTTAATTTTAAGTGAATGGTGTGTGAAATAAAGGAACTTTTTGCATTTTATATATATATAGAGAAAGTATATAGCGAACATTTCACATGTAGAAAACAAAATACTGTACTTCACTTATAGAATCTCCATTGAAAATAAAAATTTACACAGTGTCTGAGTGTAATTATTGTATGAATACCTTTGTGGGTTAACCTGGGTTAGTGAGGGGTTAACGGGTTAATAAGGGGTTAACGGGTTAATGAGGGGTTAACATGGGATAGTGAGGGGGTTAACATGGGATAGTGATGGGTTAATGAGGGGTTAAAATGGGAAAGTGAGGGGTTAACATGGGTTAGTGAGGGGTTAAAATGGGATAGTGAGGGGTTAATATGGGATAGTGAGGGCTTAAAATGGGATAGTGAGGGGTTAACATAGGTCAGTGAAGGGTTAACATAGGTCAGTGATGGGGCTAACCTGGGTTAGTGAGGGGTTAACCTGAGCTAGTGAGGAGTTAACCTGAGTTAGTGAGGGGTTAACCTGGGCTAGTGTGGTTTATCTAGGTTAGTGAGAGGTTAAGATTAACCTGAGTTAGACAGCGGTTAACATGTTTTAGTGAGGGGTTAAGATTAACCTGGGTTAGTGAGAGGTTAACATTAACATGGGTTAATCAGGGGTTAAGATTAACCTGTAGTCTAGCAGGTGACTGTAGTCCAGCTAGTGACTGTAGTCTAGGTAGTGACTAGTCTAGCTAATGACTGTAGTCTAGGTAGTGACTAGTCTAGCTAATGACTGTAGTATAGTTAGTGACTAGTCTAGCTAGTGACTAGCAGGTGACTGTAGTCTAGCTAGTGACTGTAGTACAGTGGACCCCTGAGTTACGAACACCCCGGAAATCGTACAATTATGTAAGTATAATATTGTAAGTGCTTTTGTAAGTATTTTTGGGGGTCTGAAATGGACTAACCTACTTGACATTATTTCCTAAGGAAGTAAATTCGTTCGGTAATGGCACTTGAACAGGCTTCTGGAATTAATTTTGTTTGTAACTCGGGGGTCCACTGTATAGTCAGTGACTGTAGTCTAGCTAGTGACTAGCAGGTGACTGTAGTCAAGCTAGTGACTGTAGTCTAGCTAGTGACTAGCAGGTGACTGTAGTCAAGCTAGTGACTTTACAAGGTGACTGTAGTCAAGCTAGTGACTTTAGCAGGTGACTGTAGTCTAGCTAGTGACTGTAGCAGGTGACTGTAATCTAGATGGTGACTGTAGTCAAGCTAGTGATTGTAGCAGGTGAATGTAGTCTAGCAGGTGACTAGTCTAGCTAGTGACTGTAATCTAGCAGCTGACTGTAGCCTAGCTAGTGACTGTAGTCTAGCAGGTGACTAATCTAGCAGGTGACTAATCTAGCAGGTGACTAATCTAGCAGGTGACTGTAGTCTAACTAGTGGCTAGCAGGTGACTGTAGTCTAGCTAGTGATTGTAGCAGGTGAATGTAGTCTAGCTAGTGACTGTAGCAGGTGAATGTAGTCTAGCTAGTGACTGTAGTCTAGCAGGTGACTAGTCTAGCTAGTGACTGTAATCTAGCAGGTGACTGTAGCCTAGCTAGTGACTGTAGTCTAGCAGGTGACTGTAGTCAAGCTAGTGATTAGCAGGTGACTGTAGTCTAGCTAGTGACTGTAGCAGGTGAATGTAGTCTAGCTAGTGACTGTAGCAGGTGAATGTAGTCTAGCTAGTGATTGTAGTCTAGCTAGTGATTGTAGTCTAGCTAGTGACTGTAGCAGGTGAATGTAGTCTAGCTAGTGACTGTAGTCTAGCAGGTGACTAGTCTAGCTAGTGACTAATCTAGTAGGTGACTGTAGTCTAACTAGTGGCTAGCAGGTGACTGTAGTCTAGCTAGTGATTAGCAGGTGACTGTAGTTAGCTAGTGACTAGCAGGGACTGTAGTCTAGTGACTAGCAGGTGACTGTAGTCTAGCTAGTGACCAGCAGGTGACTGTAGTCTAGCTAGTGACTAGCAGGTGAATGTAGTCTAGCTAGTGACTAGCAGGTGACTGTAGTCTAGCTAGTGACTAGCAGGTGACTGTAGTCTAGCTAGTGACTAGCAGGTGACTGTAGTCTAGCTAGTGACCAGCAGGTGACTAGTCTAGCTAGTGACTAGCAGGTGACTGTAGTCTAGCTAGTGATTAGCAGGTGACTGTAATCTAGCTAGTGACTAGCAGGTGACTGTAGTCTAGCTAGTGACTAGCAGGTGACTGTAGTCTAGCTAGTGACTAGCAGGTGACTGTAGTCTAGCTAGTGACTGTAGCAGGTGACTGTAGTCTAGTAGTGACTGTAGTCTAGCAGGTGACTGTAGTCAAGCTAGTGATTAGCAGGTGACTGTAGTCTAGCTAGTGACTGTAGCAGGTGAATGTAGTCTAGCTAGTGACTGTAGCAGGTGACTGTAGTCTAGCTAGTGACTGTAGCAGGTGACTGTAGTCTAGCAGGTGACTAGTCTAGCTAGTGACTAATCTAGCAGGTGACTGTAGTCTAACTAGTGGCTAGCAGGTGACTGTAGTCTAGCTAGTGACTAGCAGGTGACTGTAGTTAGCTAGTGACTAGCAGGGACTGTAGTCTAGCTAGTGACCAGCAGGTGACTGTAGTCTAGCTAGTGACCAGCAGGTGACTGTAGTCTAGCTAGTGACTAGCAGGTGACTGTAGTCTAGCTAGTGACTAGCAGGTGACTGTAGTCTAGCTAGTGACTAGCAGGTGACTGTAGTTAGCTAGTGACTAGCAGGTGACTGTAGTTAGCTAGTGACTAGCAGGTGACTGTTGTCTAGCTAGTGACTAGCAGGTGACTGTAGTCTAGCTAGTGACTAGCAGGTGACTGTAGTCTAGCTAGTGACCAGCAGGTGACTAGTCTAGCTAGTGACTAGCAGGTGACTGTAGTCTAGCTAGTGATTAGCAGGTGACTGTAATCTAGCTAGTGACTAGCAGGTGACTGTAGTCTAGCTAGTGACTAGCAGGTGACTGTAGTCTAGCTAGTGACTAGCAGATGTCTGTAGTCTAGGTAGTGACTGTAGCAGGTGACTAGTCTAGCTAGTGACTGTAGTCTAGCTAGTGACTGTAGCCTAGCTAGTGACTAGTCTACCTAGTGACTGTAGTCTACCTAGTGACTGTAGACTACCTAGTGACTGTAGTCTAGCAGGTGACTGTAGTCTAGCTAGTGACTGTAGTCTAGGTAGTGACTAGTCTAGCAGGTGACTAGCCTAGCTAGTGACTGTAGTCTAGCAGATGACTAATCTACCTAGTGACTAGCTAGTGACTAGTCTAGCAGTGATTGTACCAAGTGACTAGTCTAGCAGCTGACTGTAGACTAGCTAGTGACTGTACTCGAGCAGGTGACTAGCTAGTGACTGTAGTCTAGCAGGTGACTGTAGCCTAGTTAGTGACTAGTCTAGCAGGTGACTGTAGCCTAGCTAGTGACTGTAGTCTAGCAGGTGACTGTAGCCTAGCTAGTGACTGTTGTCTAGCTAGTATTAGTAAGGGGCTCCTACACCATGTTGGTAGAGATATGTCCTTTCATGCTCTCAAGAGCGGTACACGCATCATCATTGTCCAGAATGCTAACCAAGCTCATGATCTTTCTCTCCTTACAACTATTGATACTATTCCTATAAGTATTGAAAAACATCATTCCCTCAATTATTGTAGTACTGTCATTTTGCCTCATACCATTGTCCAACAGAATTTCCAGACATGTGGCTATGACATTCTGGAACAGCTAGAACTCCAAGTCCTCCCAATCCTCAAAGTAGACACTTATGTCCTCCCTGCTCACAGGTGGAGATGATACCCTTGCAATGTAGCTCACTTAACTTTTGACTGCTGTGATCTTCCGTCCTGTGTATATATTGCGGGACACCGTTCACAAATTCGAAAGGCGATTCCTACACCACAATGTAGAAATTGCTGGCGTTTTGGTCATCCAGCAAAATATTGCAGGTCCATGGCTGAATGCCCAGTCTATGGTGCCGACGACCATTCCAATACGTCTTGTAGTCTACCTCCCTTTTGTCTTAATTGCCATGAGTCTCG
The DNA here is from genome assembly GCA_009830355.1 of Cherax destructor. Taxonomy (NCBI): domain Eukaryota; kingdom Metazoa; phylum Arthropoda; class Malacostraca; order Decapoda; family Parastacidae; genus Cherax; species Cherax destructor. The sequence goes on along the minus strand of WNWK01003332.1, from coordinate 52,827 downwards.
CCCATCTTACTCTCGCCGTTGCCAAGTGTACTTAAATGAGCGTGAAATCCGTTGTCTCAAAGAGGCAGAAGGCCTCCCATATGCTGTGACAGTCTCATCTATGCTTCCAAGGGAAACTCCCATTATTCTCGAGTTACTAAACGCCCTCCCCCCTCCTCAGGGGTCCCAACTCGCTGTATAACCCTTGTGGTTTAGCGCTTCTTTTGATTATAATAATAATAATGGGGTCCCAACTTCTGCAGCCTCCTCTGTGGTCACCCATTCCACACTCACCCGTCTCTAATTCTTTTGCTGTCCTGGACCTGAGGTCCCTATCTCGGCACCCCATTCTGTTCTCACCTCTTCCTCTTCTCAAGTTTGTGTGTCTACAAAACCTCGTACAACACCTACTCCCCATCCCCCTCCTCCATTGTTAAATTCTCCTTTCACCCCTCCTTCCCTTCTGCAACCTGCTCATTTTTCCTTCCCAGTCTCTGTACCCGGTTCTTCACCTCTAACTATCTGTTACGAGTGTGGAGGTTCATCCTCCTCCTCGTACAGTACCTCCTTCCCCTGTCTCCTAAGTTTCTTCCTCTGCCACCTCCCAGGTCGCTTCCTCTCCCATCCCCTCCCAGCCTTCTTCTCCAGTTCCCTCTACCCTTTCGTTCCCCATTAATTTGGTACAGTTTATCATCACCCTGATCTTTACTCACCCTCCTTCTTCCATTTCCAATATTGTACCACATACAACGTCCTTGACCTCCGAAACACTTGAATCTATCTGAGAATATATTGAGATTAGACCTTTGATGGACACCGATCCACCTCCTGCATCGTCCATCTCCGTCTGCACACCTTTCTTCGCAGCATCCCAATCCTTGGCTGCTTAAAAGTTTTCCACTGCCTCCACATGTGGACTTCTAACCCTACTAGTCTGTAGATACCTCTACCTTCAGATTTCTTGTATCTTTCTCTTCACAAATCTTGGCTTATTTACAGTGGAATATCCGTGGCCTCAGAGGTAACCGGACTCTATTTGATTATAATAATAATCAGAGGTAACCGGGGTGAGCTTCAGGTGTTGCTCTCCCAGTTTTTCCTTTTGTATTTGTTTACAAGAACCCAAATTAAGCTCCGCTGTTATCAATCCCATCTTGCGTTATGTTTTATTATATTCATTGGATCCTTTTCCCGATGGAACCTTTAATGAAAGTGCACTTCTTATACGCACCAGTATTCCATTCCGTCAGCTCTTTGTTCATACTTTGCTACATTACACTGCAGCCCATATCCACTTGAATAAGTAGTATACAATCTGTTCTTTGTATCTCTCTCCTAGGGCCTTATCTATCCCAGATGTTGCATTTCTGGTTTCTTCCTTACTGCCACCACTTCTGTTACTTGGCGATTTTAATGCCCACCATTTCCGTTGGGGGGTTTCACTGTGACTCCTGTGGCATTCAGTTGGAGGCTTTTCTAGCTTCTCTCCCCCTCCATGTTTTAAATACAGGTACTCCCACCCATTTTGATCCTCGTACTCATTCTCTTTTACATCGATCTCTCGGTCTGCTCTTCCTCAACTGTACTAGACTTCACCTGGTCTGTCCTCCCGGACTTGCATGACAGTGATCATTTTCCAATCATCCTTACTTCTTCGTATTCACCTCCTCGTAGCCCACGCTGGCAATTTGACCGAGCAAATTAGGACCTTTACTCGCACCTAACTGCTTTTAGTGAGATTCCTTCTTCGTCCTCCATTGATGAGCTTTTACACCTTTTTTCATCCTCAGTTTTAACCACAGCTTCACATTCTATACACCAAACCTCGGGCAGGCATTGTCTGAGGTGTGTGCCTTGGTGGTCTCCTGCTTGTGCTCGGGCAGCACGTTTGAAACACGCTGCGTGGAGCAGGTACCAGTACAATAAAACGACAAAGACTTTTTGATTATAAGCAGAAGCGAGTGGTCGCTTGCAGTCTCATCCGTGATGCTGAACGCACTTGCTGGCGGGATTATGTTTCTACCGTCACTTCGGCTTCCTCTATGAGTGCAGTCTCACATGCCATCGCAGTATACACCGATGGTTCAAAGTCATCTGACGGCGTCGGATTAGCAGCAGTGTTTCCGGACAGCGTCGTGCGAGGGCATCTATTACCCTCGGCTAGCATATTTACGGCTGAATTGTATGCCATTCTTGTGGCACTTATCCGTATTGCATCTATGCCTGTGTCACCATTTGTGGTCGTTTCAGACTCCCTTAGTGCTTTACAGGCTATCCGTAAAATTGATACACCTCATCCCCTAGTTCTTCGTATCCAACTTTGGTTACGCAGTATCTCTAGCAAGCACAAAGATACGTCATGTTGACGTACAGGGCAATGAACAGGCAGACACTGCTGTGCGGTCAGCAGTACATGACCTTCCAGTTTCATATAGAGGTGTTCCTTTTACAGACTATTTTGCGGTCATTGCTACCCACCTTCGCACCCGTTGGCAACAACGCTGGTCTGACCTGCTAAATAACAAACTTCATTCTATTAAACCGGTTATAGGTTTCTGGCCTTCTTCTTGTCACCAATGTCGAGGTTGGGAGACTACTCTCTCCCGTCTTCGCATCAGCCACACTCGTCTTACTGATTCGGGTGTCATCTGCAAAGGAAGACACAGCACTGTGGCTTATATCCCTGTCATCCTCATATCAGACATTGACAGGGATATAAGCCACAGTGCTGTGTCTTCCTTTGCAGATGACACCCGAATCTGTATGACAGTGTCCACCGTTGAAGACACTGCAAGACTCCAAGCAGACATAAACCAAATCTTTAAATGGGCTGCAGAAAACAATATGAAGTTCAATGATGAGAAATTTCAATTACTCAGATACGGAAAACGTGAAGAAATTAAAATCTCATCGGAGTACAAAACTAATTCCAACCACACAATAGAGCGAAAAACTAATGTCAAAGACCTGGGAGTGTTAATGTCAGAGGATCTCACCTTCAAGGACCATAACAATGTAGCAATTGCATCTGCTCGAAAAATGACAGGATGGATAATGAGAACCTTCAAAACCAGGGATGCCAAGCCCATGTTGACACTTTACAGATCGCTTGTTCTATCTAGGCTGGAATATTGCTGCACACTAACTGCACCTTTCAAGGCGGGTGAAATTGCTGACCTTGAAAATGTGCAGAGAACCTTCACCGCACGCATAAGTGCGATAAACCACCTCAACTACTGGGAACGCTTGAAGTTCCTAAACCTGTACTCTCTAGAACGCAGGCGGGAGAGATACATTATTATATACACATGGAAAATTCTCGAGGGCTTAGTACCAAACTTGCACACAAAAATCACTCCCTACGAAAGCAAAAGACTCGGCAGGCGATGTAACATCCCCCCAATGAAGAGCAGGGGTGCCACTAGCACGTTGAGGGACAACACAATAAGTGTGAGGGGCCCAAGATTGTTCAACTGCCTCCCAGCATACATCAGGGGGATTACCAACAAACCCCTGGCTGTCTTCAAGAAGGCACTGGACAGGCACCTCAAGTCGGTACCTGATCAGCCGGGCTGTGGTTCGTACGTTGGACTGCGTGCGGCCAGCAGTAACAGCCTGGTTGATCAGGCTCTGGTCCAACAAGAGGCCTGGTCACGGACCGGGCCGCGGGGGCGTTGACCCCTGGAATTCTCTCCAGGTAGACTCCAGGTTACTCACGGGTATCTCATGGAGAGGCTCCCTGCCCCTCTCTGTGAGCATTGTCAGGTTCCAGTGTCTAATCGACATATTCTGTTGGATTGTCCACTCTATCAACGAGCACGCAGAATTTACCTCCAACGTCGTCACCACTCTAATGCCCTTTCTTTACCTTCCCTTCTTGCAGATGGACCCTTCTTTAATCCTGACTCTCTCGTTGACTTTTTGACAGAAACTGACTTACTACACAAACTCTGAAGATTATACCTCTAGCACCTCCCTCAGTCCCTTCTACTTCGATCTCTTGCTACCCTCTATCCCTGCACTATCCACTGTCCTGCTGTACTCCATACCCTACTAATCATCCATCTCCCGCTTACAATCTATTCTCCCTGCATCCTGTCCTGCCCTGCCGCGCTGTATAACCCTTGTGGTTTAGCGCTTCTTTTGATTATAATAATCTCCCAACCCGGCTCCTGTTCTTCGGGTTGCCGATGTTGATATAGCAAACCCTCTTGACGTTGCCACCGAAATTGGTAATCATCTTGTCAGTATTTCTCAGGGGCTTCATCTATGCCCCTCGTTTCGTTCCTCAAAGTCTGCCAGAGAGTTAGAGCCCTTAAACTATTCTGCTATCAGAGAAGAATCTTATAATGTGCCTTTTACACTTCTGGAAGTAGAGGCAACACTCTCTGCTTGCCGATCATCGGCAGCTGGGCCTGACGGCATTCATATTCATATTCTATAGCATTTACATCAGTCAGCCCTCGCAGTCCTCTTACGACTCTTTAATCTTATTTGGTCACAAGGAGTTCTTCCCCAGCTGTGGAAATCTGCCATTGTTTTCCCTTTCCACAAACCGGGTACTACGGGACATGATGCCTCCCACTACCGTCCCATTGCTTTTACCAGTGCAGTTTGCAAGGTGATGGAACGTCTGGTAAATAGACATTTGATGTGGTATTTAGAGAGACACAACAGTCTCTCCACTAGTCAATATGGCTTTCATATGGGCCGTTCTACCATTGACCCCTTACTACGCTTAGATACATATGTCTGTAATGCCTTTATCAATAACTACTCAGTTATCGCCATCTTTTTTGACCTTGAGAAGGCATATGATACAACTTGGAGGTATAACATCTTGGCCCAGGCCCACTTCTTAGGCCTCTGACCCCCCACCCGGGGGGCCCCAAGAAAGAAGACAGAAGAAAGAAGATGACCGACACCCTCTACCCAGGGGGCCAATGCCGGGTCACCATTTGGAGAAGACCCGGGCCGGTGGTACCGGCAAACCTACAACAACAATAGGCCTCTGAGGCAATCTACCATTTTTCCTTAAGAACTTCATAACTGAGAGACATTTCCGTGTTCGGGTTAATAATGTTTTCCCCGGACTTTGTCCAAGCTGAAGGTGTCCCCCAGGGATGTGTTCTGAGCACAACACTTTTTCTCCTTGCTATAAATAATCTGGCATCTGTTCTTCCATCCAATATTTGGTCATCGCTCTATGTGGATGACTTTGCTATAGCTTGTGCGGGTGCTGACTGTCACCTCATTGCAATTTCTCTCCAGCATGCCGTCAACTGTGTTTCCAACTGGGCCACCACTCATGGGTTTAAATTTTCTAGTAGTAAAAGACACCAAATTACTTTCACTAGACGTTCTGTCGTCTCTGATCATCCATTGTACCTATATGGCTGGCTTATCCCAGAAAGTGATACTGTCAGGTTTCTAGGCCTTCTGTTTCACCATCAGTTATCCTGGAAACCTCACATTACCTCTCTGAAGGCAACTTGTCATAGCCGGCTGAACCTCCTTAAAACCCTCGCTCATCTTTCATGGGGGAGGTTGATCGTAGAACTCTCCTTCGCCTACATTCAGCCCTAATTTTATCGAAACTCGATTATAACGACCAGATATATTCAGTGGCCTCTCCTGCATCTCTCTCTAGTCTTAATCCCATCCATCACCAGGGATTACGTTTATGCCTCTGTGCTTTTTGCTCTTCACCGGTTGAGAGCCTCTATGCAGAGGCGAATATTCCATCCTTGTCCGATCGCCGTGATGCACATTGCCTTCGCTATTATGTTCGCTCTCAGGACCTCCGCAATCCTTCCATATATATGATTGTCACTGATATTAGTAGACGTTCTTTATTTGTCCGTCGCCCCTGTTTACTCCGTCCCTTTTCTCTTTGCCTACATTCACTCTATGAGAATTGTCAGGTTCCAGTTTCTGATAGCCACATTCTGTTGGACTGCCCACTCTATCAACGAACACACAGAATTTACCTCCAACGTCGTCACCACTCTAATGCCCTTACTTTACCTTCCCTTCTTGCTGATGGTCTCTCCTTTAACCCAGACTCTCTCATTGACTTTTTGACAGCAACTGATTTACTACCCAAACTCTGATGATGATGCCTCTAGCACTCCTCACGGCCCTTTCTACCTCAACCTCTTGCTACCCTCTACCCCTGCACTATCCACTGCCCTGCTGCACTCCATCCCCTAATAATAATCCCTCTCCTTCTTGCTACCCAATACCTCTGCACCCTTCCCTGCCCTGCTGCGCTGTATGACCCTTATAGGTTTAGCGCTTCTTTTTTATTATAACTGTGATCTAGCAGGTGACTGTAGTCTAGCTAGTGGCTGTAGTCTAGCAGGCGACTGTAGTCTAGCACGTGACTGTAGTCTAGCAGGTGACTGTAGTCTAGCAGGTGACTGTAGTCTAGCTAGTGACTGTAGTCTAGCAGGTGACTGTAGTCTAGCTAGTGACTGTAGTCTAGCTAGTGACTGTAGTCTAGCTACTGACTGTAGTCTAGCTAGTGACTGTAGTCTAGCAGGTGACTGTAGTCTAGCTAGTGACTGTAGTCTAGCTAGTGACTGTAGTCTAGCTAGTGACTGTAGTCTAGCAGGTGACTGTAGTCTAGCTAGTGACTGTAGTCTAGCAGGTGACTGTAGTCTAGCAGGTGACTGTAGTCTAGCTAGTGACTGTAGTCTAGCTAGGGACTGTAGTCTAGCAGGTGACTGTAGTCTAGCTAGTGACTGTAGTCTAGCTAGTGACTGTAGTCTAGCAGGTAACTGTAGTTTAGCAGGTGACTGTAGTTTAGCAGGTGACTGTAGTTTAGCAGGTGACTGTAGTCTAGCTAGTGACTGTAGTCTAGCTAGTGACTGTAGTTTAGCAGGTAACTAGTTTAGCAGGTAACTGTAGTTTAGCAGGTAACTGTAGTTTAGCAGGTGACTGTAGTTTAGCAGGTGACTGTAGTTTAGCAGGTGACTGTAGTCTAGCAGGTGACTGTAGTCTAGCTAGTGACTGTAGTCTAGCTAGTGACTGTAGTCTAGCTAGTGACTGTAGTCTAGCAGGTAACTAGTTTAGCAGGTAACTGTAGTTTAGCAGGTGACTGTAGTTTAGCAGGTGACTGTAGTCTAGCAGTGACTGTAGTCTAGCTAGTGACTGTAGTCTAGCAGGTGACTGCAGTCTAGCAGGTGACTGCAGTCTAGCAGGTGACTGCAGTCTAGCAGGTGACTGTAGTCTAGCAGGTGACTGCAGTCTAGCAGGTGACTGTAGTCTAGCAGGTGACTGTAGTTTAGCAGGTGACTGTAGTCTAGCTAGTGACTGTAGTCTAGCTAGTGACTGCAGTCTAGCAGGTGACTGCAGTCTAGCTAGTGACTGTAGTCTAGCAGGTGACTGTAGTCTAGCAGGTGACTGCAGTCTAGCAGGTGACTGTAGTCTAGCAGGTGACTGTAGTCTAGCAGGTGACTGCAGTCTAGCAGGTGACTGTAGTCTAGCAGGTGACTGTAGTCTAGCAGGTGACTGCAGTCTAGCTAGTGACTGCAGTCTAGCAGGTGACTGTAGTCTAGCTAGTGACTGCAGTCTAGCAGGTGACTGCAGTCTAGCTAGTGACTGCAGTCTAGCAGGTGACTGTAGTCTAGCAGGTGACTGTAGTCTAGCAGGTGACTGTAGTCTAGCAGGTGACTGTAGTCTAGCAGGTGACTGTAGTCTAGCAGGTGACTGTAGTCTAGGTGACTGTAATCTAGCAGGTGACTGTAGTCTAGCTAGTGACTGTAGACTAGCAGGTGACTGTAGTCTAGCAGGTGACTATACTCTAGCTAGTGACTGTAGCCTAGCAGGTGACTGTAGTCTAGTAGGTGACTGTAGTCCAGCAGGTGACTGTAGTCCAGCAGGTGATTGTAGTCTAGCAGGTGACTGTAGTCTAGCTAGTGACTGTAGTCTAGCAGGTGACTGTAGTCTAGCTAGTGACTGTAGTCTAGCAGGTGACTGTAGTCTAGCAGGAGAGTGTAGTCTAGCAGGAGTGTAGTTCAGCAGGTGACTGTAGTCTAGCAGGTTACTGTAGTATTAGCTAGTGACTAGCCTAGCAGGTGACTGTAGTCTAGCAGGTGACTGTAGTCTAGCAGGTGACTGTAGTCTAGCTAGTGACTGTAGTCTAGCAGGTGACTGTAGTCTAGCTGGTGACTGTAGTCTAGCAGGTGACTGTAGTCTAGCTAGGTGACTGTAGTCTAGCAGGTGACTGTAGTCTAGCAGGTGACTGTAGTCTAGCAGGTGACTGTAGTCTAGCAGGTGACTGTAGTCTAGCAGGTGACTGTAGTCTAGCAGGTGACTGTAGTCTAGCAGTTGACTTTAGTCTAGCAGGTGACTTTAGTCTAGCAGGTGACTACTCTAGCTGGTGACTGTAGTCTAGCAGGTGACTGTAGTCTAGCAGGTGACTGTAGTCTAGCAGGTGACTACTCTAGCTGGTGACTGTAGTCTAGCAGGGAATGTAGTCTAGTAGGTGACTGTAGGCTAGCAGGTGACTTTAGTCTAGCAGAGTGACTGTAGTCTAGCAGGTGACTGTAGTCTAGCAGGTGACTTAGTCTAGCATGTATCTAGCTGGGACTGTAGTCTAGTAGGTGACTGTAGTCTAGCAGGTGACTGTAGTCTAGCAGGTGACTGTAGTCTAGCAGGTGACTGTAGTCTAGCAGGTGACTGTAGTCTAGCAGGTGAGTGTAGTCTAGCAGGTGAGTGTAGTCTAGCAGGTGAGTGTAGTCTAGCAGGTGAGTGTAGTCTAGCAGGTGAGTGTAGTCTAGCAGGTGAGTGTAGTCTAGCAGGTGAGTGTAGTCTAGCAGGTGAGTGTAGTCTAGCAGGTGAGTGTAGTCTAGCAGGTGAGTGTAGTCTAGCAGGTGAGTGTAGTCTAGCAGTGACTGTAGTCTAGCAGGTGAGTGTAGTCTAGCAGGTGACTGTAGTCTAGCAGTGACTGTAGTCTAGCAGGTGACTGTAGTCTAGCAGGTGAGTGTAGTCTAGCAGGTGAGTGTAGTCTAGCAGGTGAGTGTAGTCTTGCAGGTGAATGTAGTCTAGCAGGTGAGTGTAGTCTAGCAGGTGAGTGTAGTCTAGCAGTTGAGTGTAGTCTAGCAGGTGAGTGTAGTCTAGCAGGTGAGTGTAGTCTAGCAGGTGAGTGTAGTCTAGCAGGTTGAATAATACACACATATATAGCTACGTATTCTTTGGTATACAACACAGAGAATATTCGTCTACGATATTGCAACATTCTTAAAGAATGTTGCAATGATCCTTTCTGTGCAATACTAGTCATGCTCTGTATACAGTCAGTTCTTTTATAAAGTTCCACTATATACAGTCAGATGAACTTTATAAGAGAACTGACTGTATATAGTGGAACTTTATAAGAGAACTGACTGTATGTAGTGGAACCTTATAAGAGAACTGACTGTATATAGTGGAACTTTATAAGAGAACTTACTAAAGTTGCCATTTCAATTTCTTGTTATATTCTTAACACTTAACAAAATTATTTATAAATATACAGAATTATCACTTATTATTATAACTACAAGTATCTGTTATCATCAGGTTAACTACAGTCGGTCACTGATTTGCCTGGCTGTGGTTCATACGGCGGATTGCGTTCTATCGCTAGCAGAGACAGCCTGGGTGATCAGGACCTGATCCATCACGAGTGTTTTGGAATTTTTCCGAAGGAATATAATTGGAAATTCTCATTTTTATTATGATTCTATTTGCTTTATTATTACACTTAAGCTCTTAATAATTATTATAATCATGGTACCATGATTAAGCAGCAAATTCTTAGTTTGGTTATTGTGTCCTCGAGGTAGATGCAATTGCTTTCATTTTGTTGCTCTTCATTAATTTGGGGTAATGCTAAACCCTCAGGGGGTCGCACGGTAGATGAGAAGTGGGGGGTAATGTGGGTTGATTGAGGGCCCTTTCAATTCTTTGGATTAAGATCCCTGGACCAGCACCAAGGGCTGTCCGTTACTGTGGGTCCTCATGTGCCGGGCCAGAGTAGATTTCCTCATGAAATCCTTTGAACATAGTAGACAGCGGAATGGCCGTTCATCCGTGTGGACCGTCACGTGGCTCTTAATGGCCGCCTTGTTGGGGAAAACTTTCAAACAATCGGAACAGTTGAACTGTTTGTGACCGGAGTGGAAGGCAGTGTGTTCAACAAGTTTAGAGTGTCTGGAGAAGGATTTACCACATTCAGAACACTGGTAGGGTTTCTCTCCTGTGTGAACTCTGGTGTGTATAACCAGTGCATATTTACTCTTGAAACCCTTAACACAGAAGGAGCACTGGTAGGGTTTCTCTCCAGTGTGATTCCTCATGTGTAACACCAAGCAGGATTTATTGGTGAAATCCTTCGTGCACACCGTGCACTGGTGTGGTTTTTCCCCAGTGTGTATCCTCATGTGCCTTATAAGAGAGGATTTTATAGAAAAGCCTTTCAAGCAGGATGTACAGTAAAATGGCTTCTCCCCAGTGTGGACTCTCATGTGCGTTTTTAAGTGGCCATTTTCAGTAAAGCCTTTCTTGCAGATGGAGCATTGGTATGGTTTCTCCCCAGTGTGAATTCTTTCATGTTTACTAAGAGCGGTCTTCTCCCTGAAGCTCTTGAAACAGAAAGCGCACTGGTGGGGTTTCTCACCAGTGTGAACTCTCTTGTGTATAGTGAGGTAACTGCTAGCCAGGAACTCTTTGTAGCACACTTGACATCTATATATTTTCTTTTTATTGGCCTCCATGACTGCCCTGGTGGGATTCCTTGAAAATTTATTATTATTATTCTTATAGACCGAGTTTTATTCTCATGTAACAGCACTTGGCAAGCTTTAATTCAGGAAAATGATCAGTCTTAGACAAACTTTATGCAATAAAGCGTACTTTACTGATTGCGATTTAAAAAATGTAAAGCGTTTCCGTGGAAGAATCCACTTTCAAATATATTTTTTTATTGTCCAGGAGAAACTGAGGGTATTAAGATGCAGTAGAATTGTGTATAACACACCTTGCTATAGTGGCCTTCAGTATAGTGGACTTGTGCAATAAATGAGAGAATTTGCTGGGTAAACTGCCCCATTAACCTCCGATGTTTTCAATGTTTATCGTAATACCGTGCGTATGGTGCTCTATTATGGACACAGGAAAATACTTATGTATTTAATATTCTATATTATTCAAAGTTTACAAACACTGGGAAAATCCTCTCCACTAGTCCATTTTAGAGGATGTACCGCATGCTGCCAGTTATAAACTGCCTTTTCCTGTATTTTTTAATTTTTATCGTGGCGCTGTATGGCCCTTGTGGGTTTAGAGCTTAGTTATAATTATAATATTTATTAATATGTAAATATGGGCTATTATAAATCGATACGATACTTGAAAATACTTAATTTCCACAGTAGTGTGTGTATAAATGTGTATAAGTGTGTATAAGTTGTATACTTGTAGAAATGAAGATTGTTAATATTATTATGCTGACTGCATAAACAGAGGTGTATGCTGGTCAGTATACTACCAGAATATAAACTAATACACATTCAATGATGCTGACTCATACACTGAGAGGTGTATTATGCTCAGTATACCAGAATACACACTAATACACATTCGTAACTCTCCTAGTTAAGTATTCGTGACTGGTTGTGTATGTGTGACAGCCTTAACGACCTTGTTACCAGCAAGGTCGTATTGGAGTCCTGCTGGGTCCTTATCAAGGTCACAGGAAGTTTAAGGTCTTAGATTAAAGGCAGTTTTTTGTGTTCTGATCACAAAATAACGGAACGATTCAGTGATGCGTTTTAAACACGTGTGGTTCCTAAAAATTATAAAATTTTATTTTTCTAAAAAAAAATTAATTCACATTAGCTGCATTAGATTCTATGTTTTTTAAATTATCTAAGTCACATTAGATTCTGTTTTATACACATACGAATTCTAAAACTGTCAAAAGCACAACCACCTTAGAAAACCGACTACCATTACTATGACCATCATGGGCCAGGAGCTATGGCACAGCTAATCGACCACTCTTCAAATTCAAAGTCTTCTAAATTGACGAAGGACAAGGTCCTTGGCCACGAGCGCCGGCAAATTCGCCCAAAAGGGCGAATATCTCCAGTTTACGCAGAGCGGAGAACTGGATTCACCGTCCAGCAAGAAACCTGCCGGAGATTAATTACACATTAATTACATGCATTATTTATACCCATTAACTTATTACACCAATTAACCCATACCCATTAACTTATTACACCAATTAACCCATACCCATTAACCTATTACACCAATTAACCCATTAATTATATGCATTAACCCAATAATTACATCTATTAACCCATTCTGTATGACCCTTGTAGGTTTAGCGCTTCTTTTTTATTATAACCCATTTTATTATAACCCCTGGCTGTCTTCAAGCAGGCACTGGACAGGCACCTTAAGTCGGTAACTGACCAGCCAGGCTGTGGTTCGTATGTTGGACTGCATGCGGCCAGCAGTAACAGCCTGGTTGATCAGGCTCTGGTCCAACATGAGGTCTGGTCACAGACCGGGCCGCGGGGGCGTTGACCCCTGGAATTCTCTCCAGGTAAACTCCAGGTAGTAATCTATTACAGCCATAAACGATATAACGGTCATTAAGGCTATATTTACCACTGTTAGTCGCCTATTTCGCTCTTCTTCTACTCTAGGATGTCCTTCACTGTGTATAATACAGGAAAATACAACAAAATACAGTAAAATAAAAGAAAATGTTGACTTTTTTGACTATAGGGAAAATTTCTTTTCTGTTGGTATTGTTGTTGTTGGGTTGTTGAAGGCGGCCAAAATTC